>CM057812.1:49523289-49690789 GCA_030067965.1 Latrodectus elegans
TTATCTTACGAATTAGATATTTTAATTAGAGATTTTATTCTCATCAATGAAAAATTATTTAATTGATGTTATTTTTGACATTTTAATTTAACTTAGTTCTTCAAAGTTTGAATAATATTTTTGTAATTTATTTGACATTTTTTTAATTTTTAGGTTATATCTCCTTAAACCATTAAAATTGAATGCATTAGATTTTATGTGTTCTAATGAATTGAAAAGTCATCGAAATAATTAAATAAAAGATTACTTATAATGTTTAAAATGTGTTAAGTTTGTATTCTTTAAATAAAAAATAGTTATTTTCATATGTAAAAATAAATTATTTATATAATTTTTAATATCGATTCTAAGACCAATCTTTATCTGATCTTCTTGTTTTTGCTGGTAATATTAAAAGATTATTATATCATTAATATTGTTGTTTCTGTCAAGAAAATAAGGGAAGTTATTTTGTATTCAAATTTCACACTTAAAATTAAATTTTTGTACAAGAAAACACATACTTTTGTGTGCTTGGTTCCAATTAAAGGCCATATTAATCAGTTGTAAATTTTCATATTTCTTTTAAATCGCACTAATTTCATAGTATTTAATACGTTTTTAAAGAAAGAGAAGAAATTACAAAAAGGAATGAACTATATATAGTTTAAAATAATTTCCACAAGGTTGAGAACTGGTAATTTGTTTGAAATCATATACATGTCTATACTCTACTTATTAAAGCAAAGTTTTTTTTTCATTCATAACAAATAATGATGCCGTTGTTTTCTAGAGAATATTTTTAAATCAACTATCTTAGAATAATAATTTGTAATGAACAAGCTCACACATTAATATCCATATTTATTCAAGTGTTATAATTTGTTTCCCATATCAATTAAATATTGTTTGTCTTTAATGCATTACGACTTTTTTTTATGATTGTTCTTTCAGCATAATTCACATTTTGTCTAATCATATCAAAATATGTATATTCAGAAATAACTTAGCAATGTTTAACTTATTGATTATTAACAAAGCTAAATTGATTTAATGGCATATTAAAAATACTAAAATAAATCGTGAGTGTTTGTGTATTTAAAGCTTTAATATTTTCATACTTTTATTTTAATATTTAATATTTTCATTTAAAGAAAGAAATATATCAATTTAATCTATAAAATTACCATTTTTTAATATGTTTCTCACTAAGATACAATTTTTTAATTTATGTATAAGGTTTATATTTTTAAGTTAACTTTATTTTTATATAATATGACATTTTTTTCAAATATACTTTCTCGAATGTATAATTTCCTATTCTTATAAATTTGCTTACTAGTATATGTTAAAATTATTTCTTACTTGAGTTTTTTTTTTCTATTTTGTAAGCATTTCTTCTGTAGTCTAACAATTCCTTATCTAACGTTTTAAATATTAAATTAAAATAGTTTTTGAGACCATTACTAAAATTGCTTGAAACTGAAAGACAGTTAGCATCTTAAGTGAGCTAGATTTTATCCAATTCCGTAATCACAGTTCGTTCCACACATTTTCACACTTTCTTTTTTTATGTTCTGTATAATCAATAACCCAGCATAATTTTCAAATTTTTACTCTCCAAATGTTTCTCAACAAACATTAATTTTAAAATAGTTATAATCCGCATAAAACTTAGAATTTATGCCTCTAAAAACATGATGCCCTTAATTATGAAATAAACAATTTGTTCTCGATAATATCGAAATAATATCATTTACTGGTAAAAGTGTAATCACCATTAAATATTTAACAATAATCAGATGCACAAATGATTTGTGTGGATTTCCAAAATTGTGAAAGGATGTTTCATTAAGTTTGAGTTACAAACATGAATCAATCAATATTTAGTGTGCTTAATGTGGTTTATATATTTGTTTAAATCTTTAACATTACCAATATTTAGATTACAAATACAATTTTAGCAATTACTATATATATATATATATATATATATATATATATATATATATATATATATATATATATATATATATATATATATATATATATATATATATATATATATATATATATATATATATATATATATATATATATATATATATATATATATATAAATTGCTTTTTAAGATGTTTGATTACAAGTTACTTGGTATTTTTTCTGTTGTTTGTTATGATAAATGATGCTTGAGAATGCTTAGTTACTGTAATTTTGGAGATACATTTGAGGTTTTAATTTAAAAACTTTATTTATATGATTACGACTTTCAGATTCTGTTTTTGATGTCACATAGTCACATAATATATTATATTATTAGTTACTTCTAGTATATATATACACACACACATATATACATACATATATATATACAATATATACATATATACTATATATATATATATATATATATATATATATATATATATATATATATATATATATATATATATATATATATATATATATATATATATATATATATATATATATATATATATATATATATATATATATAGGCAATTTTGCGGAACAATTTACATTTTGTAGCTTTTTACAATGCTGCCAAAATTTGTCAATCTCAGCATCATTATTTAGATTAGATTTAAGATTAAGTGGTTCCAAAATAACCTAGTACCGCGACCATAGGTCTATTGTACTAGACCCCTCAGAAGCCCTATTTATTTAAAGAGACCAACGGCTAAATCAAAATTCAGCAGACATTTTACAGGAATTTCCTGCAACATCCAACGTTCAATCAAGTGCTGACCCACGTGTTCAAATCTACGTGAAGAAAAGGTTTCACATTCACATAAGATGTGTATTGAAGTTTCTTCCATATAATGACAACCTCTACAAGTGCAATCATCTGAAACTCTCGTTATGGGGAGATGTCTTTTAAGGTGACAGTGTCCTGTGAGTAGTCCCGCTGCTTTCCTTAGACTGCTGCTATTAAGCTTTAATAATTCTTTTTGCCCTTTACTAGGGCACATGCTATTTAATAGCCTTGCTTGTCTTTGATCATTGGCATTATACCAGTTCATAAACAGTTGTTTTCTGAAGAGATCAAAGACATTCTTTCTGATCAATTCTTTTGGAATATCTGGCACTGGTTCAGGACCAAAAAAGTTAGTTGTTGATCCGGTCCTTGTCAGCTCATCAGCTAATTCATTGATAGGAACACCAGAATGTCCAGGTACTCTCATTAAAGTAATGGGGTTAATATTAGCTAATTTACAAAGTGAGATAACATTCCCAGACAAGAACAGGAGTTACAGTAGACTTCTGTAGAGCTAGTAATGCAGGTTGACTGTGTGAGCAGATAATTATTTTTTTACGAGAATAGTTTCTGTCCAAGCATATTATACTGCACATGAGAATGGCAAAAAATTCTGCTTGGAATACAGTTTGTATATTTATCCAAATGGAATGATAACTTTGTGCCATCAGCTGGACAACAAACACCAGCCCCAGTATTGGAATTCATTTTTGAGCCATCAGTATACCAGTAAATACAGCTTTAACTGATGACAACATTATTCCAGTTTTCTCTCAAGGGAAATTTGATTTCATAAGGCTTATCAAAAGCATACTTAATAATCGTGTAATCATTAGGAATACTTATAAAATGATGACTAGTTACGTCAGCATTGAGGTTTTCCCGGAATAAAAATTTAGAATAGTTCTTTCACAGACCTGTACTTATAAGCCTATTCATGCTAAGTAGTGTTTCGGGTTAAATACGCATATAAAGTGGATGCATACCAAGCTGAAGCTCCAGTGTAGATGTGGGAATTATTCGGATACACCCAGAGATACCTACACAAAGCATCATTTGTAATTTTGTTAATTCTACTTTAGCAGTTTCACTTTTGATTTTAGGCCACCAAACCACTGAGCCATAGGTAATAATGTGGCCATTGATCATAGTGTAAATCCAATGAATAACTTTGGGATTTAAGCCCCAAGTTCTTACAAATGCATTTCTACATGACCAGAAAGCTTTTTTTTGCTCTTTCAATACAAAAGTTGAAGTGCTTGTTCCAACTTAAATTCACGTCAAAAAATACTCCTAAGAATTTATCTTCTTTGAAGCAAGTTAATTCTTGACCAAGAAAAAAGTTATTTTTTTCAGATTAGGATTCTCTTTCTTTGTGAAGGCTACCATAGTGGTTTTTTGAGGATTTACAGAAAGGCCTTCTTTCTTACACCAAGTCTCAACTTGTTTGAGGGTGTTGGACAAGATGCTAGAGATTGTTTCGCCAAACTTAACTCTGATGAGTATAACTAAATCATCTGCATATCTAATGGTGGTTATGTCTGGTTTTTTTAACACGTCCAAAAATGAATCTACAACACAGCAACATAAGATGGGTGAAAGAACCCCTCCCTTTGGACAACCAGCTTTGGCTTGGATCATCATGTTTTCATCTAAAAATGGGTAAACTGACAAATTTGTTATGGAGCAGATTTTCTACCGAAGAACAGATTGTGTCATTAACTCCCTTTCTAGCAAGATATTGTAAAATAGTTTCAATGAGTACTTTATCAAAAGCAGTTGACATATATATTAAGAGTCAGAAAGTGGTTCTTCCACTAAGTGATCTATCAGCTTTTCAATTGCCTTTAGAAGAAAATATGTTAATCTGATAAGTCTAAGAGATTTAGCTTAACAGTAATTACTTTTCCTTATTTTTGGAATATTATTCTACTTTATTTTATTGGAATTATTGGAATAAATACTACTCTTGTATGCCACCAAGCATTAGGTATATGCCGAAAGGCTATACTTGCCCTAAAATTCTACAGAGAATAGGAACAATGCACTGGACTTCCTCAATAATCAGAGCCGGTACAATTTCATCCAATACCGGTGATTTAAAAGGTTAAAAAACATTATTGTCCATTTTGTTCGATCATAAGTTATGATTTTTTTGGCGACATCACATTTACTTCTACCACAATTTGATGTAGAGAGTGTAAAATTAGGAGTTCCATTTATTTCGTTGGAACCTGGAAAGTGAACTCTGAACAGTTCAGCCAGTGTCTCTCTCCAAGATTCTGAAAACTTACTTTTTGGCAATTTAAGAGTGTTTAGACAGCAGTTCCTGTCTTTAGACATTATTTTAAGGAATCTTGCAGTAGCAGACACAGTTTTAATGTCGGTGCAGTAATTTTGCCTAGAATTATTTTTATAATTCCTGATAGCTTTATTATAAGTGGAAAGTGCCAGTTTATATTTCTGCCGTTCACCATTCTTTTTGGCTCTATTAAGGAGTTTTCTACATTGTCTTCGCAATTTACTTAACGCTTTACACCACCAAGGAACTAACCTTGACATGCAAGTATTGCTAAAATCATTTTGATAGTGTGCTTGGAGAATGTTATGTTGCATGTGATCAACGGCCAACTCCAAATCTGCTACCGAAGATAACTTACCGAAGTCACCTTCCTTTAGGAGATCTTCTAGATATTTTTGTAGGAACCACAGTTTGTAGTCTTTGGGTTCCTATCTACCACCTCTAGTCTGTTTGCTCCTAAAACTGAAAAGCTAATGCATCGGTGGTCATATAAGCTTGTTTCATCAGACACTTTTGAATATTTAATAAAGTCAGCACACTTATTGTTATATAATCAAATAAAGTGATGATGACAAATGAAGTGATGCCAATTACTTGTTTTTTATTTATAGTAATAAAAAGGTGGGTTCATTACCTCTATTAAGAATAAACAGATTATAATACAAAATGTATTCTAAAATATCCTCACCATGTCTGTAGCAATCACTACTTCCTCACATAATGTGGTGAGAATTTGCATCACATCATTTGATGAGTTTCTTACTCAAATTGTTATAATCTAGAAATCTGACAATTTGCACATTAAATGTGTCTTTATATTCGAAAGGAAGATATAAGAACATAAATATGATTTCATCCTTGATTCCTTGTAATAAACGAGATACTCCTACAGCAACATTTTTTCCATTTAGGTAATTGGCCAGAATGAGGGCATTTAATTTTTTGCTAATACATATTCTTGGTCTCAAACAACATTTATCATAAAATATGTTAAAACTTTGTGCTTGTAGGCGCAAAACAGAACCGTTGAAAGTCCATGGCTCTTGAATTAAATCAATGTCAACCTCTCCTCTAATCACCTTCTTGCTAAGAATAGCTGAAGTTTATAAACAATGCTGAATGTTTATCTGTGCTACTATGATGATACTTGTACATCAAAGTAGAACAGGTAAACCTTCAGCATTGTTGATAAGCTATGTTTTGTGCTACTTTGATGTCCATTGTGACACCCAAAGAAGAAACAGTGCTTCCCAAGTCTCCATAAGTAGGAGACTTACTTACTTGAGTTTCCTGCACAAAACATTTTCTGCCTCACTCTCAGATATGAGAGAGCCTGGTTGCAGGGTTATATCAGAACTAGAATTTAAATCCAGTTCTTCAATGTTAGGTAATTCGCTTTCCTTACTAGAAGTAGGAGAGTATTTACTTACTTGGGAGGAAGTTGCACCTTCTTGTACAACTTCCATCTCTTCAATGATCTGTACATCCTTCTGGTTTGGGTCCTGGAGAATTTTGAAGCTTCCCCAATCCAAATCAGTATAGGTACCATAATTTGCCTTTTAATGGCTTCTGAGGCTTCCATATCAAACTTGAAGATCCATGCAATAGAATGTGTCTCTACAGATTTCTGCAGAGTACGCCATTCTAAAGACTTCAACTCCGGGTTGAGTCTATTTAGATATTCCATAAAGATGGCAGGATCCTTGGTATGAGTTCCCTTGTCTTAAAAGCCACCTTTACCGGTTTATGTAGATTACTGGGACCAGAACACTGAACCCCTCACCACCAAACAAAATTCTTGTTACCACTTAAGTATTTTTTAATCCATTCCACAGTTTCAAAATCATCACATAGGAGAATTAGTGCCCCAGACGCTAAGCTGTAGACTCAAACCCTAGACAGATGATTTCCTATGAGGACCTCATCTGTCCTGGTCAGAATCTCCAGCTGTATGGAGTAATATTCCTCCTTGTTGAGTTTGCTGGTTTGGAAACTATCATTCCCAATAGCTGTTTTATGGCTTTTAACAGCCTGAGCAAAAGTCCCAGATTGATGATCATCCCTGACCCTTTTGGAGGCAGTGTTACTTGGAGAAGTGGTTGACACTTTAGACCTAAGTCTTTTGGTGTCACCCACCTTCTGAGCAGTCTCCACCTGCTTCCAAACTTTATTGCGACACCTTCGATTGCGTCTTTGTGATTTTGTGAGAACTCCTGGTTCTCCAACTGTGATGCCTCTGAGCTGTCTTGGAAAACTCCATTTCCTCCAGCAACCAGATTGTTAGTGCTCCGATTTTCACCGGGATACTGTTCCTTAGGGACCGTTTCGTCGGCTGACTGGATAACACCATGAGATTTATCAAATCCTTTTTTGTTATTTTTATTTTATATTTTTTTGTTTTCGTCATCTATAAGTGACCTAGGAACTGGGAGGAAATATAAACTCACTACCTGCATAGCCTAGCTGTAGAGGTGGAAGGCAACCATACAGTGAGGTTTTGCCTCGCGCCTCGAGGGGCCCGTTAGCAAAACCATAACCATGATGCCATTCATCCATCGGCACGGACCCTAACACCTTGGATTGGGTTATTTTTCTGTATTAGCCAGGTGTATCAGCACAGCCTTCTCGCCATGGGTGATTCTACCAGGAACTTAAACTAAGTTTAGTTTCCAGACGTACATCGCCTGTGCTACCTGTGTACAACCTCACACCACTTTGAGGTTACAAAATAGGATTTTGTGAGAGCAGCATCATTTGATAGTTTCTCTTATTTTCTCACTAGTATTTAAACAAATCCATAGAATATTCATTTCTTTTGAAGTGAGATTTCATTGGTAACTTTATTTAGTTCCGTCACACCATATTTCTTTAAACATTTTTTTCAATTTTAATTAATTACTGTTGATTTTACTGTTATCCAATGGCATACCAATAAATTATCCATACATATTTTCTATTTGTTCCACATCTGTGAGGTATTACCATTACCTGCTACTTAATTTTATCCAGTTCATTTTTTTTAAACTGTCCTTTTCTGTTGAACTTTCCATTATTCTTAACACTGAATTTTGATCTGAAACTTATTTTTGGAACAATATTTCACCGTTTGCTTGTTTCTGGAGATTTATTTGTTCTAGTATACAAAGTATATAAGAAATTATGAATAACTATCAACGTGTCACTTATTTCACTACATTTTGCCTATTTATATTTTTCTTCTTTACGTTAATTTATTATGTCTTGCTTGAATAAGCATGAGTCATTGATGGGAATTCAACCATATATTATAATTAAGTTTAAACAGCAAATACACTATCTATAAAACTATTCTCCTTTGTAAATTATTATTCGACATTTAATTACTATTCAATATATAATATTGTCAAAAATTTATTGACGTTTTAAAAAAACTGTTAGAAGAAAAACGATGGAAACAAGCAATGACTTTAGGCTTTTAATTGATTTCAGTTTCCCATAAAATATATAATGAAATTAAATATATTAAATGTACATTTTGATAAAATGCAATTTTTTTATAAAAACGAAATTTGCATTTGCCTTTTAGAAAATCTATATATTACATATGAATTTATTAAAGATAAATAAAGAAAAATGCTTCATCAAAATTATTTTGCTTTTATGATTTATATTTGCAAAACCATAATGAATTGCATTTCAAATATGCAAAGCAATAAATAAGCATTTTGCTAAAATTTAGTGATACGAATGGTTATGGATATGAATATTATTTTAAAATCAATTTTTAAAATACGTAGTGGTTGATTAGCTTATAAAAATTAATCAATAGATACTGCACTATTGATCTACTAGGAATTCGTTTTCACTATCGGAATGTAATAAGTTCAAATACTGATTTAATATTCATTAAATTTCACTAGAAGGCAATGAATAAGTGAGGAATTAGGATTGCAATGTCATCCAACTGAAATACGGGATTATAAGGCTATGTGTCTGCTTGGTACCTGCTTCTATACTCTATATATAGGTTGTATTACTGTAATATATATATATATATATATATATATATATATATATATATATATATATATATATATATATATATATATATATATATATATATATATATATATATATATATATATATATATATATATATATATATATATATATATATATATATATATATATATATATATATATATATATATATATATATGTTGTGTGTGTGTGTGCATCTATTTTTTCCTAAATGTTTAGATAAAATTTATGTTTATAATGTGATAAATCATTGGATTAAAATGTGCTTATAAGTGATTCATTAATATTAAGCACCTTACCACTTGAAGAAAAATAATTTACTAGTAATTACTACTAATAAATATTGATAATTATAATATTTTAACATTGTTTTTTTTCTATTTTTGTACAAGGAGGTGAAATACGTAGTGGATGCTGTAATTTTGGTCAAATGTAACTATATCTTAAACAACACACAAAAGTTTAACACAGATACATCTATACATACATACATGCATACATGTGTGTTTGAAAAGATTTAATAGAGTAACATATTAATCGATCAAGATTTTTGATTAATTTTAATAAGAAATAAAAGGAATTCCAAACATTTTTTTAAATAAATGAATGTTTGTTAAGGATTAAAGTTACTAAACCGTATATTGTGCTCACGTGATAAAATGGTTGTTATTGAAGCATGCAATGTTAAATCATATATATTTTAATGAATAATTCATAGTTTGAAATTAAATTACACTTTTTATTCCTGCACATATTTTCATTATTTAATTTCAAAATATCAAAACAATATGTACTACAATAAATGTTTTTAATTTTTTGTATTTATAATCAGAAATTTTGAATGCTGAATTTTATTCCAAATTTTCCTGCACGTATATAGATAATTTTAATAAAATAATTTTTGCATTCCTTGCTGTGAACTTTTTTATAATATTATTAAAAATTGACATGCTTGAAATAATGATATCAAAATGCTGTGTGTATATTTTTATCTGCTGATATAACTCTCTTTAGCGTTGTAAAGTTTCCTGATAGGTATTTTTATTAGATATGACTTTAAAAGTATGAATTTTTAAGACGAAAACTTAAAATATAAAAACAATAAAATAATGTACTTTGACATCTTAAAAGCTTCCAAATGGTTTTGTGTGCATAACACGTTTAAAAGCACATTGAATTTTATATGATACAGGAATATTAAAAAAAAAAAAAATGTGTCTTGTTTTTCCTTGTAGACATTTAAAAATTGATTTCGAATGGAGTAAACTTTTTCTCCAAGCCTTCCACTTTATAGTATATGAAATAAACTGAAATGGTAACTTATAAAATGCTTTTTGTAAGTCTAGAATGAAATATTAAATAAAATAGAAACAGAAAATAATTAGTTTTAAAGAAACATGAAGTCATTAAAAATTTACCATACCATAAATAACAAGATATTTTTGTTTAAACTATAAAAGCAACATTTAATTATAGTATCTTTATATATTGTTCGCATATAAATATAGTAAAACGAGACATTATTAATTATTTGAGAACACAAAAATAAAAACAGAATACAGCTATTCTATAAAAAATAGGTGTGAAATGTGAACATCTCATTCTTATAAATATATTCTTAATAAAGTTATTTCTATTTAAAATAAAATGCTTGGTCATGATACATATATAAACAAAAAATAACTTTTAATCGCTAATTAATGTGACAAGTTAATCCAAAGGTATACATTTTTTTTTGTTAAATAATTTCGGTAATGTAAATTCAATGAGGCAATTGTGGAATCTATATTTGAAATTTGTAAATTACACATTCAATTTTATGTAATCAAATAATATTTCACATAAATCATTTATGCCTTACTTAAATACCAGTTTTTAATTTATAAATTGTGCATTTTTGAAATAATTTATAAATGAATTAATGTTGTAAAGTATTCTCATTAACATGTTAAAAGCATGCAATGTAGTATCTTTTATTAATACTTGTCACCAAAAATGAATTAAATATCTAAATATCTAAAGAAACAAATTTCTCAATAACATATATTTAAATGAATATTATTTTTTTGAATATTGAAGTCATTCAGAAATGTTGATAATTTTCCAATATAGAATGGTAGAAAAACTAAACTGCAAGTTACCTTAAAATTTCTGAAAAGGAAGAATAATGTAAAACATATTTTATCTTATTAAGAAAAAAATCGTGAAGCGAAGAAAAATACTGGTTTTAAAAATGTGCAAAAAGTATATTACTATCATGAAAAAGATTTTTTTTTTATTTGATGATAAAATAGAGTGAGTTCATTTAAATGATCTCTGCTTATCTTAGTTGCCATTTAAAATGTTCAAAGTTTTTTTAGCAATATATTATAAATTATAAATGGTAAAGAAATTATGTGTTTAATATAGAATCATTTAAATATTGGTAATCATTTTCGTAATATAAAAAACAAGAGGTAAAAAGATAAAACTGTATACTGAAATTGAATAAAGGATTTTGAATTTAAATTTATTGTAAAATGCAATTTAATATTCCGGAGTAATAATTACATTTATTGTCTATGCAATTTAAGAGTAAAAATAATAAGCTTATCAAAAATGTCTTGGAAAATTTAAGCAATTAACTGCCCTTCTTAGAAATTCTTTACTTAAAACAATATATTTGAACAACATAGTCCTTAAGCATTTAAAACAAAATTTTTTGGTAATTGATGTTTATTTTCAACTGTGAATTAATGGGAAAAAGTCGCATAATATTTAGAAATTTATAATAATATATAACGTTTAAAACACATACTAATAAACTAAACGAATTTCTTTTTGAAATTTATTGATGGCCAAAATTTTAGATAATGAAATTTAAAAGACTTCTGAAATATATATATATTTCCCTTAAAAATTATATAAAAAATACAAAATTCTATAAATACACTTTTGAATATGTTTTTGTATTTATAAAATAGGCTTTTATTTAATTATTATCCATTAAAATATCTTCGGGAGGGTAAATTTACATAGAAATATGTTAACAAAATAGATTCGGCATAAATATGTAATGCTACATTTATTTTTGTTTTAAAAATGACGGTATATTTTCATGAATGACATATTCTTTTACTTCATGGTAAATTTTGGTAGCGATTAATAAACTTAAAAATAAAACTTTAATTTCAATGATTTCTTTCCTAAATTAGGGGACAAATTCAAAGGTCAATAAATCTTTTTGAAATTTTTCCCCATGTTACAAAAATTATTCAGTTCTTTTCTTAATGCAAGATTTATGATTTCAACGATTTAAATGAAAAATAAATTAAATATATCAAAATAAACATTTATGCAAACTTATTATATCATATAAAATTATATTTATCAACAAGCGCATAGAATGCAATTACGTGGAACTTGAAAACTAAAATAAATGAGCAGATAAGTAATCTGTAGTGATAATGATTTAAAAAAACTGAATTAAAGAAATGGAAAAAAAAACATTATGTATTTTTCTTAACATTTTAATCCTCATTTTAAGTTTAAATTAGTTTATTTTGTTCTTAAGAATAGTTATTTGTATCATATAATGCTATATACCGTTTCTATTCATAAAATCAATCAATTTTGTTAAATTTGTCAGGCAGAGTGTTACACAATAAAATAAAGCAAAAATATTTCAAAATAAAATGCAAAATTTCTAAATTCCAGTGTTATTCTGGCAGCCAAGGAACTAGTATAAAAGTGGGAAAAAGTTAAATCCAAAATTTGTCGAAGTCTATCTAAATTAGGTGATGTTGAATTGATAATATTTCAAAATCAATAAAAATCCAAAATTTGTTGTCAGCAGCTAACTGATATAATTTTTTTGAATGACATTATGATACTCAGCTAATATCTGATGGCACATTAACAAAATTCAGTACAACCTTATTCTAGATGACAATAATATAATTAGGATGAATTCCATTCCTGTGTTCATCTAAGCACAGTGGACATCGATTATCTCACTTTGTGAGTCACGCTTTTTCTAATACATTGTAATTCATATATTGTTTGCATGCATACATTTAAGAAAATGTTATGGTATGAGGATACATTTGTGTAGATATTATATGCATGTATAAATATATATATATATATATATATATATATATATATATATATATATATATATATATATATATAATACACATACAAATACCTTTGACTTTTTTACTTTAATCGTTCATTTATTTTCAAATACCATTTGTAATGCAAAGAATAAATGTAAATGAATATTGTAAATAAACACACTGTATGATAAAATTAAGGGTGAGTAAAAGCGAAACATATTAATTGAAATTTTTACTATTACTTATACACAAATTATTGAAATTTTTACTATAAATAAAATGACAAATAGTCGCATACATAAATAAATATTTAAGTATATGAATATCTCTTTAACCGTACAGCAATTATTTTATAAAAAAAAAGTTTTTAATGCATGCATCTTTTTTGCATCAGTTTTATTCCTAAAGATGAAAATTGACATAAAATTCTCAAGTAAACATGCTATTATTTTAAGCGTTCTGTTTTTGATTATCGCACTCCATTTTACTTTTGTGTTTATAATCATCTAATTCATTCACAATATTTTATGTATATATATATATATATATATATATATATATATATATATATATATATATATATATATATATATATATATATATATATATATATATATATATATATATATATATATATATATATATATATATATATATATATATATATATATACAATTGCTCTGTGCTTAAGTTTATACTAATTTGAGAAGTATGTGCAAAATATATGCTTTCAGTTTGATAAGGTGGCAATCTGTGTAAAAGGTAAATGTTGGATGTCATTAGTGTTTTTCTTTCACAACATGTTAAGCCTAGTTCTTTGTAATATGACCTTTAATGGTTTCTTAATGACTTTGGGTTTTATCAAGATTAGGATATCCATTTTTTCATATAACCCGATAAGAGAAAATTGACACAATATATATCTAAATAATAATTTGCGTGACAATTTATGAATAATGAATATTTTTTTAAACTCCCATTTTTTTTTGCATAGTATACGAATTAAATATAATATTTTTTTTTCTAATTAGAAGGAATAACTGCATTTATATGAGAAAAAATACACTACTTAAGAAGATAATTATTAAGTACTTAATCAACAAATTGTATAAAATATCATATTTGTTCAAAATGAAATGAATTACTACATCTATTTAACTGATTATAAAATGTTAATGATGAAGGGAAGAAAAAAAATATTATTGAAATAATCTAATTAATGATATGTATTATAATAATTCATCAAGCAAGATTTAATATAGTCATTTGGGATAAAATTTGAGACGTTTCATATAAGTATAAGTGATTTTGCTTAAAAAAATGTGTTTACTAAGAAATTTACTGAAAATAAATATTTATGGTTTTAAAATATTCAACACAAACTAATGATTTAAGGAAACAATAATATGTTGCACATATTTGTTATATATAGACTTTTTAAAATTTATTTTTGTAAATGTTTCTTTTTTTTCTTAAGAAGAAATAGAAAAAAAATTGTACGCTTGATATTAACTACACTTGTTGTAAGCATGTAATTTAGATAAAATTGGAATTTATAGTAATTTGGATGAAAGTGGAACTACTTGGAATTTATATTGTTGCTGACATTTTTAATACCAATGTAAGAGTGAAATGTGAATTTCTTTATTTAATAAAATTAAATCGAATACAAGATCTTTATAGCTAGGAAGCACGGATATAATATACTATCAGGGAAAATATTTCACTGCTTCATTAATTGATGTTTGTAGCTTTAATAACATTATTTTCACAGTTTCTTTTTAAATTTTATGTCATTTACAAGTTAATTTTCATACAAATTATGGTTAATTGCTATTTCCCCTTAAGAACGCTTACTTGGGATGGATAATACTGTTGAAGTTAGAAACTGAGCTAAAATCCAGAAAAGTTTTTATCAGGTATAATGAATAGTTTGTATAATAAATGTTTTATATGTATAATAATAGTTTGTATATTAAAAACTGAATAGTTTGTATAAGTATAATCTCATAACGGGAAAGAAATTTTACTGCTTCGCTGATTGATATTTGCAGCTCTAATAACACAGTTTACACTGGTTTAAAAAAAAACTTTTTGATACTTACAAGTTAAATTTCAGTCAAGCTCATGGGTATTGCTGTTTCCACTGAAGTACGCATACTTAACATTGATAATACTGATGTAATTCAAAATTGAACTAAGAACCAAAACGCTTGGATATAAACTCAAATCATGAAAGAGAATTTACTGATTCGCTGATTGATATATGCAGCTCTGATAACACAATTTTCTCTGTTTACTTGTTTTTTTTAAGAAAAAACGTTGTGTTTTTTGCAAGGTAAATTTCATTCAATCTCACAGATTACTTCTGTTTCGACTTAAATACGCATACTTGATTTGGATAATACTAATGTAGTAAAAAACTGAAATAATATAATAATTGTTAATACATTTCCTATAATCAGAATATTTTATAATATTCTCTCATAAACTTCTTAGCATTAAATAATTTTGAAAAATATATATTTAAAATATATCTCAAAATGTATTAGCATCATTAAATTTTTAAAGCACGATGAGACGTTCTATAGCATAATAACATTGATCTACTTATTATTGATTTAACTTAGTTTTATGAATGAACATATGCTAATATATGTTCTAAAATTTTTAAACCTAATCGTTTGCGGGAATTCACTAATATACTTAGATATTACCTAAATAATATAACGACTATAAGTAATGGACTAGTACAAATCACTTTAATGTATACCATTAAACTCTAAAGCAAAATAAATATAAGAAGATAATAGTTTGAGACTATATTAATTATATTTATTTTATGTTGAATTCGTTAAATGTAAAAACAATACCATCCGAAACTATTACGTTGAGATTAAAAATTAAATTATTTATAGAATTATCTACTTACTCGGATAAGTATACTTTAAAACCGATTCCCCAGCATAATACATTGAATTGTATTTACATAGTGTTTCACTGTTCCTTTCTTTATTATTATGATTTTATGATTTAAATAAAAAATATTTGAAATAAATAACGTTTCACTTTAAAATCATTAATTATCATCTAATATAATTCACTCAATAGTAGTAAATTTTAGAATTTAAATTATATATATATATATATATATATATATATATATATATATATATATATATATATATATATATATATATATATATATATATATATATATATATATATATATATATGTATGTATGTATGTATGTATGTATGTATGTATTTATATATATGTGGCAAAATGGCAAATGCTTAGAATATTTACAAGCGATTAATAAGGTCATAGAAGAACAACAACAACAAATCTACTCTGAATACCTTCTGGAAGAATGCGAAGACAGTACGTGACAGTTTTCATCGAACATGAAGTGACAAATGCGATGCATGATCTATCACTTTCTTATTCCACGCCATAACTGTCATGGCGTATTAGGGCATGAATTGTTAATGTGCCAATCACCACATAATGCTCTCGTGGTGGAGAAAAAATTATATTTTTTCTGTAGATATCTTTATCATGCTTCAATTGCCTACAGTTGTAGCACGAACATTATTATTAATTTAATTAAAATATTTAAATAGTTTTAAAAATTATTTTAAATTACTAATATTTTATTAAATAACAAACATTTGTTGAATATGCATTTAATTATTTTTTATGCGTTTTTCGTGCATTGTTTAATAATATTTTAAAAAAGTAACTTATATATTAACATATTAACAATTAGAAGCAAATAAATTACCAAATTATTATTTTACTTGAATTATAGGAGATTAGATATTCTTAAAATGTAATCGGAATAAATAAATAAATAAATATATATATATATACATATTATCCTATTATCAGCATAATTAACTATTACTTTAATTTGTATCTTAGGCTACAAAATGCAAAATATTTTTTTAATTGCTTATTTTAAAATACCTGTATCAGAAAGTTTTTTACTTATGAGTGCCATATCACTTTTTAATCGCAAAATATAAGATCATAACAAAATTATCATACATTGTTGTTTTTGTAATGGTAAAGACAACTTTTGGCTTTTGATAGATTAAGACTTTAGGTAATAACTAGTGCATAATTAGTTTAATGTTTAATTTCCTTAGTAAGATATTTTCACAAATTCTTAATTCAACTTTTTCTTGTAAGTGAATGCTTATAAAATCTAATAGGAAGTAGTAGCTATAAGTTTGAAAATCGAAATTGAAAAAATATAGCGTTCAAACGCCTGATAAATTAATATTGTATTTAATATATGTAAGTACTATAATGTTTGATGTGTACAATTTTAAACTCTTGCTAAACTAATGGGTGTAGTTATCTTTTTTAATGAATACTGATTTTTTTTATCAAAGTATTTTAGTACTGAATTTACAACCGAATAATTTTAGATTCAATTCTAAATATATCTTCGATCTGTTCTGATTCAATTTATTAAACTCGTTATCAGGAGTATGGAACATTTTCTCCATTGAAAATTATATTTTAGATTCTGAACACCAAATGGGAACTTTCCGGATTTAATTTGGAAAATTCCTATTTTTTACATTTCACCTACCATACCTATACGCAAAATGTAATCTATGATAAATTAACAATCAAAGTCACAAAATCAATCTGCAGGATTTTATCACTAACATTAACTCATTCATGTACAAGATACATTCAGTATATAGATAAACACATTCAGTATACATTTCACCAGAAACACAGAAACACCCCTTTGTAGCAGTTGTAAGAGTTGTCCTTTGAATGAATTGTGAATAGTCAGAATAGTTTTAAGAGATACATTTTTGTAAAACTGAATGTTTTTGGAGGGAGGTATGGCTAGTAAGAAAGGGATGAAATTTTTTGCGCTATAAACTACAAAATAAATCTTTTTTACTCTGTCTGAAAGAGCATCTAGTTACACCTAGATGATCTTTCTAAGAACCATTTTACTAAGTACTGGGAAGATCTTGAATAAATTGCAGATAACTTGTTTAATTAAAATGGCTAATTTTTTTTGTAAACCAGCGTAAAAGAGATACTGATAAGACCCACATGTTGTAAATGCTGCATCCTCAATATCACTCAACAAACATTGATTTAACCTGCCTGTTTTGGACAAAAATTACAGTTGATGATGCTTGAGCTTTGAAAATTCATTAATCAGATGGGATACTCATTTTCACTGGTTTTGAATGATCAAAGTGTTTCATACATAGTGTGTTACTTTCTAAAAATCATCCATCAATAACTACGCTTTTTAAATTAAAAGGTTGCATGGTGCGCATTTTCAGGCCAATTCTTCAATTGTAACATTTTTCTTTGAAACATTCGCATACGAAGGACGTGGTGTATCACAAGAACGTATTTCAGCGTACTACTGTGTCAAAATTTAATTGATTCTTAACAAAAAATTAAGAACGATGGCATTTTGATTTAAAATAGAGAAATCTCATCATTTTTAAATTCTAAACTTGAGGATTGTCGTGTAGTAAAAAGTGTGTGATCTGACATAAATCCCAGTGACTTTTCTTTGTGGAATTTCTTACTGTTTATTTAGGAGGAATGACAGAAACATGGATTTATTGGATTTTAAATCCATAATACTATTATATATTTCTGAACTATATCGCAAGTTTTCTTGAATTTCTTTTAAGAGTCATGCTATGTGATTCTAATATATGCTTGATGTCAATGTGGTAAACCTGGAGTTACCTTACATGACTTTGAATGAATTTTAATGTTTCTGACAAATCTGTGCATTTTTAAGTAGCCACAATTTTTTTTGGAGATGATATTATTAAAAAAATAATTTATATCACAAATTATTTCCTCATATTTCTATCTAATTTTCACAAAAATCCATTAAGCAGAAAACGTTCTATGCATACATAAATGCATATTGTTTTACTCCTCCAGCAAAAATTAGCAATATATAAATATAGGATTAATATTAAAGTTCTTACGTTTAACAAAAATATATCATTGATATTAATAGGAATAGTTACTCTATCAATTTTCAAAGACAAAATGCGTAATTTTTGTAAGAATCATTTTAGGCTGCGCAGTCTCATTAGTCATATCATAATTTTTCATTTCTTGAAAATATTTAACTCACCATTGTTATAATTAATAACACCTATATTTATATGTCTAACTTTTTATATAGGTATTGTTTCCTCTTTTAAATAATTCATTGACTATAAAAACTAGTAAACATGATTGTAATTTATTTTTAATTATAAACAAAATTAGTAAATGTCATTTCTTAAATCATTGCTAAACAAATTACAATGCATTGGATAAGTACAAATACATAAAATCTGTTACATACGTACATAGAATTAGTTATGTAACAATTAAATTCATGTTTGTTAAGCAAAAGTTCTTTGAATGAAATTGTAATTTTTTGACGTGCAGCAGAATATAACAATAACATGAAACAGTTTTAACTCTAAGAAAATACATGAGTTAAATAGTATCCAAATATTAACTTAAGAAAATAAAACAAAATTTTTAAGGGTTTCATGATGTTGGAAAATGTATAAATCTGTGATGCAAATACCTTATTTCTAATCAGAATAATCAGAAAAAAACATTTAAAAAATATTTAGCACTTATTAACCGTTAATTAGAAAAAAAAAGTCAAAATGAAAAAAATAATTGATCGGGAAGAAGAAATCCATTATTTTTGTGTGAAATTCAAGATTTATTGAAGTTGTTTCATAATGTCTGAATTTAGTTAAATATGTAACGTTTTGTTGTATAATTTATTACCATTTGAAAGATAATTTCATAATGTTTTTCTCAGTGAAGTGATTTTTACAATATTCTTTGGATCTCAATTACTTATCACTCAAGAAGTTTTGCAATGCGAGAAAAAGGTAGTAATCATTTATGCCAGGTGCAAACTATATGATGATTGCATTAAAATTTCCAAATAAAGCTTCCAGAGATTTTGTGAGTCACTACACACGAGTGTAACCTGGTGTTATCCTAATGGAACACAACATATCTTTTATTTGACACCTGGATAATTGCCAAAAACGGTCCAGTTGTTGAAAGTAAAATATCTGAATTAAGTGTTTTGCTCTACGGAAGCAGCTCATAATAAATTATTCCTTTTCAGTCTCACCAAATACAAAGTATAACTTTCCTTGCCATTAGTTCCAATTTTCCACAGTTTGTGCTGCTTCTCTATGTTTGATCAAGATCGATTTCAAATAATATTATTGTATATAACCCATTTCTTATCATTAAGCATTATTCATTTAAGAAATGGGTCGATTTTATTCCATTTGGCCAAGATTTCTCTAATGAAAATTATATCCGCCATGTTTTTTTTGCTGTTAATTGGTATGGAACCCAAATACCGAGCGTCTTTTTGAATCCAGATTTGCGCAAATGGTTAAAAACTAGTTTATGATCGATCTTTAGCTCCTGGGCGGTGCAACTAATATGCGTGTCAATTTCAATTATTTCTGCCTTTTATCGACATTATCAATGAAGGGCTTGGCTGTGTGACATGAATCTTTATCATCAAAAATATCTGAACGGAATCGGAGAAAGAACAAAATTACACACAATTAGTTGTTACCGAATCACCACCATAAGCACCACTTAAAATTTCAATGACTTGCCATCATTTTTGCTTTTATCATGCAAAAATTATAAAATATACCAACTTTTCTCCTTATTGACTTCCAATATTACACCGTGCAACTCACAACTGACTGGAACAAATAAAAACAGCAAAATAGTTATTTCTGTGTGAAATGTCACCGTGACAATGAACAGTATTTTTAAATTATTGGATCGATACTTTACGAGATATCGATCACTATGACCACCATATATAAAGGGTTATCATCAAAATAAGGGATTTCTTTTTCCTCAACATAACATTAGGAAACTAAAAAAATTCATAATAACAAACGAAAGAAACATCGGGAAAGTAAACATTCATAAATGTTTATATATTCATAGTAAATTTATAAATTTGAAATTCATATTATCTCTTTATTCACATTAATTTCATAAATGATTATAAATTACTCTCTATAATTAGAAATACGAACTCATAAATAGATTTGAATTAACTCTTTCAAAACATATGTGAATATTACGGAAAACTTGTGATATTGCATCATGCATTATTAACTATAATGTAATAGAAGAAATATGCATAAATAGGGAAAATCTCGAAAACAAGATTGTATAAAGTAACAAAGGATTAGGTAAATATATGCAGATAAACAGGTTTTCTAATTTTTCAGGCATTTATTTCTACAATGCAAATATACAATATTTAAATACAATATTTAATTTGAATAATTATTTTTGAATACGTTGTGTTGGGACTTCTAAATTTAACTAACTTTGTCGACTTGTACTTCTTTAATTGTATGAACGTTGTTGTTAGTTGATTTTATATTTCTTATTCCATAAAAATCAAAATTCTTGTGTATTTATCTTAGTGTTTATTTTAATATTCAGTTACTTTAGATAAAAATTACATATACCAAAACATAAACCAAAGCATTGCTATTGCTATAACAATTGATTATGCTAATAATGGTGAATTTTTGTTTTGACGAATTGTACATATTTATATGCAACGTTATTATTGTTTTATAGAATTTGCAGTTAGAGGAAAAAAAACTCTGCTAAGCCACTATCACGATCAGATAGTTTACATTACCCAACAACACATCTAAATTCTCTCATTCAATTTCATAATAAGTTTCAGGGAAAAATGCCAATTGATGGGAAAATAACTAGAATTAGACATCTCTCTTAATTCTCGGAAATTATTCTTGTTAATGAACAAAAGTTAATAAAATTTACTGTACTTGAAATAAAATCATATTTGATATTTCGTTTCATTTTGCCTGATGTTTTAATGCGAAATCAATAATATTCTGATCTGATAGTCGAAGCACTGGATACAATGATGTTAAATACATGCGCACTCATTCGATGCAATATCAGTATGCATATATTTATTATTTTGGGTTGTGTTTTATATATATACAGGATTATTTTCCATTCTTTATAATGTTAAGCTTACTTTTAGTGCATGTAAACCAAATTGCAGAATGATAAAATCTTATTTATAAATACTTCTTGACTTCTTGCAGTTACCTATGTTATGCTGAGAAGTTTAAATGTTATCAAATGATTATTAAATATCTAGGTAATTGTTATGCATACTTGCATTGTTTTTTATTACTGAAATGCAAAAGTCATCTCACTGTTTAGAATTTGAATTCACCTAAGAAAGATAAAAATATTTGATATAAATTTGCAGGATTTCAAAATTATGATATTAAGATAAGTCTTTAAAATTATACCATTCCGTTTACATCACTTTTTTATTTGTTATGCATAACATTTCTTCAAATATCTACATAAACATGTGTACTTAAGTTTTTTTTTTTTTTTTTTTTTTTTTTTTTTTTTAAATTATGTCTATGTATGCTTTTACTTTATTTTAGTTAGAAGTGCTATATTAAATAACTTATTAAAGGAAACTGGATGTTAATATGTGTTGGGTGGTTATATTAATATATTATTAAATTGTAATTCTGTAGAAACTTAACTTGGAAATTTTGATTTTAATTTCTGAATATTTTATTAATATTATAAATGATCCATAGTGCTTAGTGCAACTTTTAATGAATAACAACATGTAATGGATATTTAAATGGCTTATATAATTGCTATTTTATCATATATATTTGTCCATTGATGTTTGAAGATATCAATTTTGCATTTATTCCTATTCTTGCTATAATTTTAGTTGTTACAAACAATATTAAAATTAGACGCATTGTAAGTTATTTCCTGTCAGTTGAACTGTACTATTGAAATATCCAGAAATTTTAACTAATATTATTAAAGTACTACTCTATGATTTAAAAGACTCAAAATATATTGTAATTTTTATACTACAAGTTATTATTTTACAAACAGTATAGTAAGCCTTTTTACTGTATACTTGCATAGTATAAAGATATAAACACCGCAAAGTTTTTAAAACAAAATAATCATAGTATTAAATTGAATACTTTATTGTGTTACTGATGGGAACACATCGAAAGAGTATTTTGCTATTTGTATGTCTTAAGTTATGCCAGTTCTGTCATGCAGCTTAACAATATGATATTTACGTAGTTTTGTAAAACATACACATCAGTGCTTTTTTATTCATTTATTACTTTTACACTATATAAAAAGCCTGTGTGTATGTAAGAGTAAAATAGGCATATATTGATCTACTGACATACTTTATCAAGTAATGAAACTTTAAAAATGTTATCACTTGTAAGTTACAAAAATGGAGTGTCCGAGGTCAAATGGCATTACTTTAAATTGATCTGCAGATAAAACTACTATTACTATTAGGAAATTTCAATAAATGCATAGAAATGTGCTTCTTCAAAGGTAATCAGTCAGTGCATTGTTTTCACTTCCTAAGACTATTTTTAATGAAACACGCATTTGGCTTTTTATTTTCCTTCTCTTTTTAATCATGATTTAAAATAATATAAAACACTAATAATCTTTAAACTACGCAACAAATGTATACTGAATAAAATTATTGAATTGTCCTATAACACCTCTTAATTACACCAGAATTCAGTTACATTAGACAATTACATTCAAAACATTTGAAGTGGTTCTTCTCAATTTTAAAACTTTAAAAAAGTCTAGCCATTTAACCAAAAAACAGAAAATATATAAAAATTAAAATATTTTTTTTAAATGAGGTACTTCAATTTTCTTATAGCATTTCTTCGAATGCATGAACTGCTAAGTACAAGGATTCTAAGCCAAGATTTATTTGATACTGTTTTTTTAATGAAGAATCTTTTCCGCAATTATGATCAAAAAAAGTCAAGCTATATTGAAAAAAATATCTATATTCTTGACCGTGTCAAATAGCAATTGTCATAAGCAATGGAAAATGTCGTTTCTTTTTTTTCCCAAATGCCGAACATTAGCGCCTAAGCCATTAGTTCACGGGCTCTCCAATACTTTTCAACCATACCCTAATACTGAGAAAGAACTACACAGAGTCACACAAAACATAGTCCGGGGAATCCACCACTCCAATCCTATAGAGATGGTCCCGCAAAAAATCATGTCCAGTTAGACATCTAAAAAGGGCCACCGCAATCTATATTAGAAAACGGGAACAGCACTTTCCACCCCCAAAATCTTCCATCTCTTGTGCGTCGAACGTTGAACGATATCTTGTTTAAGAGTCTTCTTGAGAGTCAGGTTAACAAACAATGTAGTTGACTGGAAATTGTCATTAAGAACTCTGTTTAAATGTTCTGGACTTTATAAATCATAATGTTTTTTTTTTTTTAATTTATTACATTAAAAGCTTGTTTTTTAAATGTTTCAGTATTTGCTTTTTGAAAGGTATTTGAGAAAGTTAATTAATTGCTAATGTTTTTTGAATAATGGTAGCTAAATTTGAAAAACAAATGTCCTAAAAAGCACGATAAAAGCTTGTTCTTGAAAGGAAAACAAACCTCTTTTTGTAGAGTGGCCTAGATTGATTATATGCCTAAATTTTCACTTTATGTTTAATTTAGAATATCCATAGAATCACATTAGAACACATAAGTTTTTTTTTTTTTTGTAGCGACGCTGTGAATAATTACATCTGTTGAATTCGGAAATCAGAACCGTTACACTCAATATAATTAATGGTATGTGGATTTACTGCTCAATTTGTTCTTGGGATGTATTTCTGAGGGGAATCAAGCATTAGTAATCCTAAACATGTTCAACCACATGCTGGTGATGTAAATGTTTGTTAGAGAATGAAATTGTGTCGTATTTTTAAACAAATTAATGTCTTTCAGGAGCAATTCTATTCAAAAGCTCATTCACACAGTAGATCTTCTATTATGAACATATTTAAAAATTGCTTAACAGAAAAACGTGTTGACAAACACAATTTATCTGAGCTGTCGCAACTCCCATCTCCAGACAGGAATCAGTAAGGCCTTATAATTTGGAGATGGTAGAAATGTCTGGTAAATCCTAATAATTCATAAACTTTGTCATATCTTAAAAACAGTATCTTAGATGTTCGTAACATTTCTCAGAGTATTCAGCAGTCAACTGAGAAAATGTTATCTTACATATCCAGATATTGGCCTGTTGGTCATTATGTTAAATATAATTTGTTGACAGAATTTGAAAATTATCATAAATAAACGCTAAGTGTGAAATATTCTAAATTAATCCCCTTTATAAACTGTTATGTTTTGAACTATTAACTTTTCTTCGCTCAAACATATGTATTCAAGTAACTTCATTATTTTCACAACATTTAATTATATGAATCATTTCATTATAATCAATGCATTCATGATATTCATTTCATTATATTACATTCATTCACAATATTTTTATCATCATTTTATTATATTCATTTCAATAATTCCATTATATATAAACATTTCATTGTATTTAATGAATGAGAATGATTTTAACTGGAACATTTAACAAGTAAACCATTTTTATTTACCTGCTTTCAACAAGTACATATAATATTTTAATGTGATATCAATCAATAACATAAAGTTTGTATAAAGTTGTAAAAGAATTTACTTCGATCAATATTTTAACTACAGAGCAATGCTGTATTTTCAACATATTTGAAATAGCAACAATTTTGGCAAGTGATTTTATAAATATTCACCAAAAGGTTTTTCTTCTTTAACTATTTTTTCTGCAATTTTATGCCGTTACTTGTTAATAATTTAATTAGTACTATTTATGTGTTCAAATGTTAAAATACAGGATCGTACTTGAATCAAATAGATGTACTGTAGTTTTCATATAATTTTATTACTGGTAAATTTCAAGTGAATCAAAGAGATAAAATACTGTATTTTCCATAAATGTGATAAAAGTAAACGTCTGCAAGAGGAAAAAAATATATGAATCTGCATCATTAACATTCAGTTAAGATCAGTTTATTGAGTTCTCCTTGGATTAATTTTGTAATTATTTCCGTAATCCTGAGTTCATTGCAAGACATGAGACATTTACAGTAAATATGGCTATTTATTCACATATTTTTTATATTATGCTTTCCAAGCGACCTTTTTCTCACCTCGCTTGGACTTGTTTTATATGAGGGTTAATTTTTATTAATATATTTATTTTTAGGGAAAATTACTGTTAACAACTCAGTATTTTCAATGACGTAAAATTTAACTTTATACGATTTAAATATTTCGTTTTTTAAATTTCATTTTATTTTATATAAAAAAAATGAAAAAAAATGATTCCAACAATGAGAAATAGTTATTTGTAGAAAAATTTTGGATTCTAAATTTGTGGACAAATTAACATAAGAACTCCAACTCCTTTAAAGGAAAATCAATATTTTTAATTAATAGATAAACAGATTAAAAAGAAACCAATAATATAGGCTATTTATTCCTCGAGTTACGGCCTATTCGAGATCACGTCCTTCCCAATCTGCAACTATCATGTGAACCTATCTAGATCGAAACCTCAGATATTCCACTAAAGTAAATTTTTAGTATATTTTTCTACATTTTTTAAACCATTTAATTTATATTATTTTTATCCTTTCCTATTTCAAATGGATTTGATAAGATTACACTTCTTGCCTTTTCATTTCTTCTCTAGTGCTCTAACTGAATTCTTATTGAATTTCTTTAATGCTATAAAATAGTAATTGGCTGTAATTCATAATAAATTTCTTAATTAACTCTTCATTTTCCCTTGTCCTCAGCTTCCGTGGCACGTGAAATTTTTCTCAATTATTTCTATTTAGAAGACCAATATTTGATTAAAAAGGTTTTTACAGCAATTCAGATTTTGAAGTCCTATATTACTGATTTTTATTGCAATATATAATATATAAATATTAACTTTTCTGGTGACATCTATTATGAAACAAAGTTTTAAGTAAACTTTAAGGCTATGTAATAAACTATTTGCCTTAAAGAGTATATTAGAATGTTTTCTGTGGATGCTGATCATTATTTTAGGAATTTTAAATGCAATATTAGGTTTTATAAATATAATTATTCATTGTTTTGTGTTGAAATTGTGTTCTTTGAGTTCCTTTTTAAAGAATATTTAAGTTTTTTAAGGTCGTTAAATATTTATAAGCTATTTTTATTTGTCCTGCAATATAAATTGATGCCACTCATAATAATCAAACTTTGCAAAATTTCTAAAATATTTCTTAGGACAGAATATCCAAAAATACCGAGAACTATGCAGAGTAACGATATAGAGAGAATAAACACATAATACAGAGTACTGTCTTTGTAAATGTACTCTGTCAGAGTATTTTATTTTATATTTCAAGTATAAACATATTTTATTCCTATCAAAAACTAACTGTGGATGCAAAAAACCTCAAATATTACAAATATTAAGTATTTCAATTATATACTTCGAAAGTTTCATTTGATTCATGGCATCATAAAGAGATAAAAACTCAGTAAAAATCAGTAAATATTAAGCATTTTTATTTTAATGTTTGATTCAGTAAGTATTTTATATTTAATTTTAAAGTATATATAGTATTATATATATATATATATATATATATATATATATATATATATATATATATATATATATATATATATATATATATATATATATATATATATATATATATATATATATATATATAATTTAAATAATATTTTTTATAAATATTCAATAATAATTGTCAAACACATGAACAAAATATCACAATATCACTAGTCATGCATAAGAAGAAATAAAATATTTTTAGAGTAGCAAATATGCAAAAATAATTTTTTTTTCTCTACTGTTTTTTTCTGAAGATTTACAAAAAAATGACGTCTGTTTTTTTCCAATTAAAAGATGAAGGTATTTTAAAAATTAAACATAAATATAAAGTACTATGCGTGTGCATATCACATCTTTTAAACAAGGCAGATCACATTCTCAGTGGTTGCATCAAAAAAATGTCACGTAAAATATCCGAGTCCATAAAATCCAAAAATGCGTATGAATACGTATCTTTTTAGAGAAAAATCTGGAATCACAGAAAAACAGAAATTCTTTATAGTTTCGACTGAAAAGTTTTATTGAATAAAATTCTCATAAGTGGAGGACAATAAAAACAGTTTATAGGAAAATAGAAAGAATAGAAATCAGAAGATTGACCAATGTCTCTATACATATTCTGTTTCTAAGAAATAGCGAACCCATATTCTTACTATTTTGTGAGTGACTTGCAATATTTGTATTTTGTTTCCGTGTGCGTGAGTTTGTACACTGGAAAGCAAATATATATTTTATTTTCCAAAATGTAATATTTTATATTAAATTCTTTTTTTATTAGTTAATAACAAAATTTCAAACCAAAAAAAGTTTTGCTCATGCATCAAAAACGCTTTAAAAATGTTTAAAAATAATTAAAATTTTAACCATTGAAAATAATTCATAAATTTAATCAAGCTATTTTACTGCAATCTTATCTACTTTTTTCTCCTAGGAGAGAATTCCCTTCGTGTGTGGGCACACAATATTCTTTTGTTATTCATTTTTGAAATGATATTTTTGTTTAGAAAAGTCACTTTGTTTTGTTCCATTAAAATTAATTTTCATGAAATATTTCAGATTTATCCATTTAAATATTAGAAATAAATATAAAGCTTAGTTATATATGTATTTATAGTAAAATGAAATGACGATGCATTGCTTTATATTAAAAATGCAATAGCAAAAAAAATTTCCTGAAAATTATGAAAATTTCACTGTTGACGTACCTTACCTAATAGTCCAAATGATATGAAATGCGTAGATCTTCAGCGCAGAAGAATATGATATAATGTTAGGAACCATCTGAGTGGGTAATATTCACATCATTATTGCTTGTTGGAAGATATTCATTATAAGGTTTTTGCAAAGGACGCCTGTAGTTGCACAGAATGTCTGGCAACGCGTTCAGTTCCAGCTGATAGATGAGTTTACGAGAGGCATGATGGGCTGCTTCATGCATCCCTGTCTACGGTGGTCAGAGAAAGATGGTGGTCCTAATGCATATTGACCCAATCCTACTCTCGTTCTGTATTATGTATATCACATCAGAATACAAACCACTTATTTTTCTTATCTGTTTCTCCATGTTTGCCAAATTTCTTTACTTTCTGGCAACTCCTTCTTAATACTCTAAAACTCGAAATAAGAAGACGTTTAAATTAAATAATAGTACTTTCTGCAGATTTCCAACTGAAATTAAAATACAGAGTAAAAAAAAATAATGAAAACAGAAACCAAAAATATTGCTTTAATCTTTTATGCAAATATTTGAGAAAATTATGCTTCTTTATATAGATCATTGACACATGTATGCAAGATAAATCGCATTTTAAATATTTTATATTTATCAGTGTAACATTTAAACATTTCTTTAAATACAATATATATATATTTATTCAAATACCATTAGAAATCCATTGTTGGTTGAGTCTCAAAGAATATGAATATGCCGTAATTCTCCTTGTAAAAACATCCAGTAATTGTTCTATGAACTTAAATCAAGAGCTTATGTTTTGCAACCACTCAACTGATATCTTAACTTTTAATAGCTATAAAATGAGGAATCCAGTGAAAGTAAATTGTTGTCTTTAAAATCTAACTATTATATTCAAATTCAACTGGGAAGAGAGGCAAATGGATTTCTAACATTTGTAACTAACTTTTTGCAATGCATGGTACACAGTGTAATTTTGTTATTTTTTCGAATTTCTGTTACATTGATTACTCTATGATCTTCCTTCTTCAACACATAAAATGGTCGAGGTAATTTCTTCTAACTATATTTCTTGAAAGAACTCAAATTTGCAGATAAAAGTTTTCTCTGACTGTGTCCTTATTGTTATTATAATACTGACCTGCGAAACTCAAACATATGTGTTTTTCAATTATTCACGCTGTCTATGTGACAAATTCTTTTATACATTATCATGAGATTCTACTAAATTATTAATTTTTTGTACTGATCGTAAAACCCCATTTTCGATAATTTAATGACTATCTTCTTAATATCTTCTCAGTTATTTATATTTTCACTCCAGTGTATTATTCAAAGAAATTTCCAGCTTTATAAAAAATATTTGTCTAATTATTTTATTTATTTTCAAAATAATACTGAGAAAAAAATTGAATATTTCTAAATAAAAAATAATTTACGTTTAAATGTGTAATTATTATTTTCACACATACATGAATGGCTTGTTATGTTTTTTGAAATTCCATATTTGTGAAATAAGATATACGTTAAAACTTTTTAAAATTAATTATATTAAGATTTAAAGATAAAAAGCAAAAACATATCGGTTACTTTACCAAAAATATTAACTAAGAAATTCATTTAGTTAATATTTTTGTTAAAGTAATCGCTTTACCAAAAATATTATTTTTTAATTTTCCTTCATCAAAGCAAAGCTTTAATATTGAGAATCAAATATTATATTATGGATTTACATCGTAAAATTACCATTGACTTCAGTTCAGTAATAGTATTTGTTAGAACATAGAAAAGCAAATATTCAAAAGCTTTTTTCCCAGGAAAAAGCTAATTTATAGAATCTAATCTGAATTTTTGTGAATAGTTTACCCTAATATGCAAATGTATCAGTAAATAATCAATTAAAATATCGAGTTTTAAAAGTATGCACAAATATCGCTTTTAAAGGAACAGAGAGAATATACATACAGAAGTTATTTTTAAATAAAGAAAATGATTAAAACTTAAATTATACTAACTTCAGAACAAACATATTTATTTAAATTCCAAATGACGAATGAATGTTTTGAAAGTCTGCTATTTACTAGCTTTGGAAGTAGAAAGAAAGCATTTACAAATAATGATGGATTAACCAAAGATTTTTATTTTTTTATTAAAAAATTTGAAAGCAATTTCAATTCCACAAAATTCTCTAAAAATAAATTGTTGTAATTAATTTGTTGTAATTTTGTATTTGGTTATTAAAATGCTGTAATTGATAAAACTTGGAGAATTCCTGTTATAAGCAATTTAAACACGAGAATGACTTCATTCCATGTAGGTGGTTGGTGATAAAACTCATAGTGCAATATCTCGTTCAAGTGCCTGCGAAATATTTTAGTAACGAATTTATACATCCTTATATGTCCCAGATGTAAATAATTTGCATTCCTCTTAAATACATAGTTTTATAAATAAGCTATTCCATAATAAAATACTGTTACTAATAATGAGTTCAAATGTGTTTACTTAACGAAAATGTACGTTTTAAGTTCTATTAAATTTTGTACTGAGATAAAATGATAGATATCTGAGAAATTGAAAAGAGCTAATGGAAAATGCATATTTATTGAAGTTCTTTGTAAGTTAAATGTTAATGAGACAGAGAGGGAAGATTTAGACACAATTGGAATATCGTGCTTTGAAATTTAGCTTTGTACTTTAGGTTGCACATTAGCTTTACTGATCAATAATACATTTCCCTTAAGAAGTTTAATGTCATCAACCATTTGGAGAAGGAAGCCATTGTATGTAAGGAATAGTTTAATTAATCGAAGAATCAAAATTTTAATAAGATATGTTATACATGGAAATGCTTTACATTCTATAAACCCCTCCGAATACTGCAAATATTTCATACAGATGAGGTATTTTATAGTTTATTTTATTTTAATGTACTAATTGTTTTAAATTTTATAGACTTTCTTACAAACACACACACATATGCGTACACACCATGGGGATAAAACTCGGTTATTAAAAATATTGTTTAACAAGGAAAAAATTAAAAATATATTCAATTACAAAATACACAAAACACTCCATTAATATTAATGCATTAAAAGCACGTTATGAAATGCTCGGCAACAAACACACAAAAATCTTATTCAAAAACCAGGGAGTACATAATTTTGAGTTATATATATATATATATATATATATATATATATATATATATATATATATATATATATATATATATATATATATATATATATATATATATATATATCAGGTAAAATATTAAAAATTCTTCAAAGACTATTGTCTTTTAGGCATTCTCATAAACAAAGATCACAAAAATTTCAAAATATTTTGATCCAAGACATTTTGAAATATTTGGAAGACGCAGCCATTAAATATTGTACTCCAGCATCAAAATTGTGGCATAATATAGAGAGCTGTTGCATCTTCAAGAAGACTCTTTTTTTATAAATAAATAAAAAAGAAAATTTTGTCATTTTTTAAATGGGAATGGCGTGCTGTTAAATGAGTTCGTTGGAACATTCAAAGATTTTTGTTGCCCCACAATATTTTCATGTATCTAATGCAAGTCCTGTTCTATAAATTTCATAGAAATATTCTTCATACTTTAGTAGCAGGGAACAAACTACAGAATGTGTTGCGGCAAAAGTATGATTATTCCAAAAGAGTATTGTGACTATAATAGATTTTACATGCTCGAAATATTATTTTTGAAAACGACATAGGTTCAATTAATTCGGGATTCCAATTTCCACGTTCACACAAAAAGAAAGTGGTCCTTAGCAATGAGGACACCGCAGTGACCAACTCTTCAATCAAGAAGCATACGTTAAAAAATTTCATGTTATAAAAAATAAAAAAAAGTAAATGCTTACATAGCTGCGAAAAATAAACCATATTGTGATGCCTCGTGTAAGAAGAACAAATGCGTACCAGCACGTTTCTGACTTTGAAAAAGGTCGAACTGGAGCATACCGGGATTGCAGTTTATCTTATCGCAGTATTGCTGCTCGAGTCGGTCGAGATCCAATGACTGTTAGCAGAATATGGAATCGATGGGTTCAGGACAGTAATACGGAACGCCATGCGGGATCTCAACTGCCACCTATCATTAGCAGCCGTGAAGGCATGCATATTATCCGCATGGCCATAATGGATCGTGCAACCACGTCACGAGCCGTGAGGTAAAAAACAGGGTTGTTTGGATGACAACAAATGTATGTACGAACAGTTCGACAACGTTTGCAGCAGCATGGACTCTCAGATCGGAGACCATGGCTGCGGCTTCCCTTGATGCTGCGTCATAGACAAGAGCGCCTTCAATGGTTTGACCAACTATAAACCTGGGCGCACGAATGGCGAGACGTCATCTTTTCAGATGAATCCAGGTTCTGTGTACAGCATCATGATGGTCTCATCCGTGTTTGCCGACATCGTGGAACTCACACTGGCAGCGTGCATTCGTCATCGCCATACATGCCCATCACCTGGCGTGATAATATGGGGTGCCTTTGGGTACACGTCTCGGTCACCTCTTGTTCGCATTGACGGTGCTTTGAACAGTGCTTGTTATATTTCTGGTGTGTTACGACCTGTGGCTCTACCCTTTATTCGAGCCCTGCGAAACCCTACGTTTCAGCAGGATAATGCCAGACCGAATGTTGCCGGTATTGTACGGACTGTCCTTGATACGGAACATATTCGGCTGTTGCACTGGCCAGCACGTTCTGCAGATCTTTAACCAATGGAAAACGTCTGGTCAATGGTTGCCGAACGACTGGCTTGTCACCAAACGCCAGTCACTTCGGTTGATGAAGTGTGTATATATATATATATATATATATATATATATATATATATATATATATATATATATATATATATATATATATATATATATATATATATATATATATGTATATACATACTCGCATTTTGTTTGATTTTATGCTACAAATGGTTTCAAAATTTTCTAAAAAAAGGTATCTATTCAAATTTTAATTTTTTTTTATTTGGATGTTATATGTTTATATTTTAATAATTTCTTATTGCTTAAGCACGGTTAAATATAATTTAGTAATTATAATGTAATTAATTATGTAAGAAATATTATATATTTGATTATTTAAAAAATCTTATAATTATGGAAATAAATGCAGTAGATGATGTGTAGTCAACTTAGTTGAAATTAGTTAGTTAATTGATTAAAAAAACTTTTTTAATGAGAAGGTAACATGTTAATGAGAGATTAAATTTCTAAAAGAGTATAAGCGTAAGAAATAATTTTAAATTTAAGTTTAGTAATAGATTATGGATAGTTTAGTAATTAATAAAAATCGCAATTTTATTATTTTCTAATATATTGAAAATCAAAAATACTGATCATATTTGAAAAAGAAATAATTTAAATTGACAGGATATATTTATAAAACTTGAGATATTACTAAAAATTACTGAAAGCAAAAATAGTTTATGATTGCTTTTGTTTTCTGTTTTTAAATTTGTATAATGCGTTAACTTGGAAAAAAAAAAACTCTTATAAAAAATCAATAAAGTGTCGATATTTTGGTATTGGGAAGCTAATATTTTGAATAGAAACACAACACATATTCATTTAATCTAATTCAAGTTGTGCTACAAATTTTAATAATGATTTTCAATATCTTACTTTACTATATATCAGATATACTTTTTATCAATCTTTTCATTTTTATTTTTGTCATCCCACAAACATTATGCTACAAAATTGTGCAGTTATGTATTCAAATTTTAACCAGTATTTTATTTTCTTATTTAAATAAATAACTTTCAATTCTTAAATACAATCTGATTAAAAATAATCATTTTCAGTAATATTTCATAATCAAGTATTTTAAGATTAATATGGACTATTTTCGTAATTTGTAAAACTTATTAATTTAAGCCAATTTCTCATTTGAATTGCATATTAGTTATGTGATCTCTATAATCAATTTCATCAATATAAAATTTTTCATGCATCAATATTCTATAATCTCTATAATCAATTTCATCAATATAAAATTTTTCATTCATCAATATCCTATAATCTCTATAATCGATTTCATCAATATAAAATTTTTCATGGATCAATATCCTATTATCAAGAACTCAGATTAAAATAGCGAAGCTGAATTTAACATTTCAATCACGCAACACATAATATGGTAATTTTTATTTCCCGTTTTGAATTTCACAATCAATTTTACTTCCAATGTACATTTTTGTGTTTAAAATTAAACCAAACACAGCTTTTTATTTAGTTAAGAATAGCTAAGTTATTTGATCATCATTTTTCTCCAATAAGTTTTAGATTAATTTTTCTAAAATAAAAAGAGTTTTCCTACAGTAATATAAATATTCCATATAAAATTTTTTAATGTATCTTTTAAAAAGATAAATAGAATTCTCTTGAAAGTAAAATATCATTTTCAAGCAATTTATTATTTTAGGACAATTTTTTTTAACAATTTGCTTCTGCACAATAATTAATTGCTTTGTAGTGTGGAGAATTAAAGTCATATCATAAACATTTTTTTAAATACATAAATACCTGATCAATGGTTTTCTATTATTATTTTTAAGTTGGATGAAAGAAAATTTATATTTAATATTTACAAGAAATAAATTAAGAAATCTGGAATAAAATGACTTTAATACTAGGATAGATACGTCAGAATTATAGTAATTTTATTTTTTACAGCAAAAAATATTTAAATAATATACTTCTAATCAGGTGACATACTTACAAATATTTTAATATTGAAATATAATTGATATAATATAGTAATATGACTTGCACTTAACATGAAATAAATATTGTATATAATTGTATTACTTTAATAGAATTTATACAAATATGTAATTCCAATATTTTGTTTCAGTAAAAGAAACAATTATCAGCAAGTAATAATATGGTCCCTAACTCTCTGAGAGGACAATCATCTTATATCATTACATTAAGGTGACATTTCATTTTTATTTGAATTTTTTCGAGTGGATATTAAAATTATTACAAGCAATAAAGAAGTGTAGTGTAGCATAAAGGAAACATATTCTGCAGTACTTTTACATACACCCACACACAGACACACACAGACACACACACACACACACAGAGACACAGAGAGAGAGAGAGAGAGAGAGAGAGAGAGAGAGAGACACACATTTTTTGTAGTTAAAAACAATTCTTGATTTTAATTCACTTCAGATTTTAAAACTCGAGGTAGATAGAGATATATATTATTAATTATCGAAAAATTATGAATTTTACTACTACTAATAATAATAATATGAACTCTGTCATACAAAATTAAAAAATAAGTACTTACAAAACTAATTTTATGCCTAGTCATAATAATGTCCTTATAAAATGATAAAAACTTTAAATTAAATTAACTAAAACAAATGTAAATAGTCATGAAAATGAAAGAAAGTTAAATAAAAGAAAGAATATATGCCTTATCTGAATCAAATTTATAATTATATAGAAATTTTAAATTTTCTTGAGAATAAAGTCGCCCATTTTAGTTATTTTCAAGAATATAATATTAAAAAAATTATTTTTTAAGGTTTAAATTTTTGTTGTATTTTTGAAATGGTAATCTAAGTAATTTTTTTAAAGTTTAAAAATGAATCTCTCTCTCTCTCTCTCTCTTTGTCAAAGCAATCAGTTTGTTAGATATTTGGCATGAAACTCATGCTCAATTTTAATTTTCTAAGAAAAGGAATTCAAGGAAGGTTATTCGAGTCATTAAGACCGATCAATCTATCTATCTTGTAGGGGGTGGAAGGAGATGTTTTCTGTTTGGAACAAAATCTTGTCGTGACCGCTTTTACATCAAGAATTTTCCTCTGGCCATTTTTATACCAGAATATTTGAGGAAACTGTCTAGCCCTTGGTTTTACGAAGAGATAAATATGACACGACCTAAATCTTGTGACTCTGTTAAAAGCATTATCAATAAATTAAATTATTTATTATAATTTAAGATGGTTAGTTTGTTGGTGGCCGATATGATTAGTTTTGTTTATAGAAAAAAAAGTTTAATTTACTTAAAATGAGGCATTAAAATTTAGTTTACAAAATATTTTTCTATATAATATTTTTAATTCATAATATGAGAGAGAGAAAGAACAGAAATATTTTACAACTTTAGTTTAAAACACAAGCCTATACATATTCGTACTTTTCATCAGCAGAACAATTTATAAATTATATTTTACGAAGCAAACACTTTTTGCTCATTTCCTTCATTTAATTTTAATTATACTATTTTCTTAAAATACAGTTTTAAAAAATTGTGAAAATACATTTTCATTTATAAATGAAATTTAATTTCTGATTCTTTATTTTTTTAATAATTTCTCCTAATGATTAAAAAATTTTGTACTGTCGCGATTCTTAAAATTATTATTTTAAAATAGGCTTTATAAATGTATTTTATATTTATTTATTAAAATGTTATAATTATTAACAAATATCACACTTAGTACATTCTGATTTTGAGATATGTATCTGAGGAATAAATAAAAGAAGTTATTGAGTTAGAGAGAAATTTAAACATTTGTGTTGGCCCTTTTATATACCAGATATTTAAGGTATTCAAAATGCCTTAAAAACTGTAAAAGTTTTGGTATCATTGAAATAGAATTTTGTAAGTCACAATATTTCAATTTTTTATCATCGAAAAAGATAAATATAATTATATTGTTTGTGCTAATTCTTCAAATTATAAAGTATCAAATACAATTATTATGTTAACAATGTCATACATGAAACACTAAAAACATTAATTTATTTCACATCATAGTATAAACATAAAATATTTTCATTTTAAATTTATTGTAATTTTCTGTGAATTCCATGAATATTGAGGGAGTAGGTGAAGAAAATATGACTGAAAAACACTTTTTTTAATTTATCATTTGTTAAGAAATGCACACATGCTTGCTTCCAATGTTATCAAAATTTCGATTTATTGCACTAGAAGAAATAAATTATTATTTTTGAACTATGTAGGCAAATGCTTTCGCTCAGTGCCACTATCACGGAAACTAAAAGTTAATCACTATGCTTTCTGTTTTGAATTCATGAAATTTAAAGAATATTTTTTAAAATTTATGATATATATATATATATATATTGATCAATTGATTTATTTGCTTATATTTTCTAATTTTGTTCTGTATTTAGCAAACATGTTATGCTTTTATGAAACAAATTTCTTTATTAAATTTTTAATTTATTGACATGAAATAATAGTTTAGACATTTATTATAAAATTATCTTATATTTTAATAATAATATACCTCTATTCAATAGGCACGTCGATCAAAAAGAAATGGAAGATTTTTGGGAAATGTGAGAGAAGATTAACAACATGTATTGTAGATTAAGAAAATGTTGCGGGTTCTAAGGATAAAATAGACCATTCTGAGTTAAAAAATGTGAAATAAAATCTACAATCAAATAATGATACAAGTATTGTACGTACCTACATAAAGTTTCAGTTTATAATAATGTAGTGACAGTGTATGATGCAATGATATGCAACATGTTTTAATGTGCAATTTTTTCGTATTATGATAATTAATAAGATGATGGATATGATAAGATATTACTGAAGAGTCTTGAATTTTTTATCGTAATGTTTTTAAATGAATGCAATTTTCAACAATGACTTTCATTGTCTCTTGTAATTATTCTCAAATTTCTTATCAGTTATCATAACTCAGAAATTATTAGCTGCAGACTGAAACATGAATCAATATATATTTTTAAAAAATATTCATTTATACAATAGATATTAATAATCTTTATTTGAAACAGATGTTAATATTAACTTAATCTTTAAGAAATTAAATTAAATTTTAATCGAATGACTATACTTGGCATATCTATATCATTTCAATAAACTAGTACATCTGTGGCCAGCGACGAGAGTCTCGTCTCAACTTTTTTGCTGTAAAGCCGCCACTTCGTGATTTTACTACAAATAGGAAAAAATGTCCTTTTTGATCACCTAATAAATAGATTGGTATTAAGGACTCAAACAAAATTTTATGTTTTTTTCATTTCATTTTTTAAACAAAGAATTCGCGCCAAATATTCGAAATATTATTTCATTTTTGCCGAGATTTCTTAAAATTTAATAATATTTTAACATTTAGTTTTAGAAATGAAACGCACCACTTCACACAATAAAAACTTACGGCTTCTAACACAAAAGCTTAAAATTTCTTTATATATATTTAAATATGATTTAGGTATCTCTTGCTCTTTTAAATGTTTATTTTGATAAACTTCATATCGGTTTCGTAATTACTTAAAAACATTTCAGCTAACTCAATTTAGGATTCTTATTAAAATATTTTCAATTATTTTAAATTTATTAAATCATCAATGGGTATTTTTTTTTCATTTCCAATGAAATTTTTCATATTCTCCATTAGTCATAATTTTTCCAGAAGTAGCTATATTTCTCTTGAGATGTAATAAAGGAAATTCAATTAATTTGCAGTTTTATTTTCATGCACTAAAGAAAACTTTACATAAAAAGTTTGTTGTACGCTACATTTTATATATTTCTTTACAATTTAAATTTCTTGCAATATCTAATTTAAATTATGTAATAAGATATATGTGTGCATCAGCTTACACCACTAATAAAATAACATTATTGCCATTTGATTTGGAGCTTTTGTTATCTTTAAAAATTGTGCATTTTTATAACAGAATCTTAATGTTGACAATAAAATACGCTAATAACAATAATTATTTCTACACTAAACTTTATTCATATTTTTTAGCATGTCAATATTAACAAAATGATGTCTCTTAACTATATCAAGTAATTATTAATTTTTCTTTTCGATAAAAAATGCATTATTCTGATAATATATCTAACTTCGTATGAATGTCCTTTAATGTTATGTTTTTATCAAATTACTTTTATGCAATTTATATAATTTTTTATAGGCTTAAACATAATATTTTGGAAAATACTTTCTTACAAGAAATTAATAAGATTTTTAAAACATATTAGATTTACAATAAGTTTAATTCATGGAAATATTAAATATTAAATTTTTATGCTGCAAAATCAGACAATTTTTAACATTTTTAAATGAATGAAAATGTTTATTGTATAAAAATAGTTTAAATAGTATACATTTAGAAGTTCCTTTCTTGTAAGCGTGCAATGGGAATTAGTTTCTACCACATTTAAGATACGTCTAAGGAATTAAAATTTAAATTTACGGAAGATAATTGTTTCATTTTAAAATATTTTTCGGTAAAAATTTATATAATTTTTAATTAAAAATTATTTTTATAATGCAAATAATTTTTATTTTTGATTAAACATTATTTTTATTATAAAAAATTATAATATGCTTATTATATAAATAGTTGTTTTTAACAATATACATATCAGAACTAACGTAGCTATAATAATGCTTTGATTATAATAATTTCAACCACATATGTAAACAGAAATATTCTAGTTCAAAATTTATTATTATATCTATTTTAAATTTCTTATTTGAATAAAACATTACTCAGTCTGGTTTACCAAGCTTATAGAATTAATATAAATTGATAAACATAAATTTGATTACATAATTCCATAGTAAGATATTATTAAATGAATTAATAATATAACATAATATTAAATACAAAATAATATATTGGATATATTGTTGAGTATGACTCTCTCATTAAAATCTGTGAAAAGTTAAGAGTTTTTTTTTTTTTTTTTAAATTATAAAAGTTTAAATTAACTTCTCTTTTAAGAATCAGAGTAATGAAATCAAAGAACATTTATATAAGCTAAAACACACATCTGAAAAAAAGTTAAGTTAAAAATAGAGCAAGAAATCATGGAATTTTTAAATTTAAATATGTTATTTCATTTTGATTAAAAGGTAACACGGCATTGATTGAAAAAGATTGTTTATTTTGATGAAAAGGACAAAAGTGATTATAGAAATAACAAAAATAAAGTGCAGTACAAAATTATAATCTTGTAAAGAGCTTTAATATACAAAAGATTTAATTTACCTTATAACTTTTAACATCTAAAACAATTATGATTATTGACACTGGAATAATTTATCGATTTATCCAGTTTCTGAAAAACTATCAAATAAAAACTGAGAGTAATAGAACAGAGATTTTTATTTATAAATGATAGACATCTTTAATCTATCAAAATAGTTTTTGTAAAGTGATTGGTACATTGTTGATGCAACACTTAATTTGTTTTCCATTCATATAGTAAAAAACACATAGCTTGTCATTAAGAGCTCAAAGTATTTAAATTAAGCTAAAGAAATACATTATTCTTTGTAGACATTTATTTTTAATTGAATAAAAGAAAGAACTTCCTTTCATAGAGAAATGAAATCAAACACAAACTTTCTTTACTTTTCGTATTTATCTCTATTAATTGTGTATTTAAAAAAAAAAAAAAAAAAAAAAAAAAAAACTTGTATTTATAGTGATTTAATTGCTTACAAAAAGTTATTTCCTGTTCTTACTAGAAGGTTACTGTCTTTATTTGTCTCTTTTAGAAAGTGACGATTTAAATTAATTTTTACATATAATATCGTTAATGGAAAGATTAATTATGTTTTTTATGTTAGTTTTAGGAGAAAAAAATCTGTCCCTGAATTCAAAAATTAGTTATATAACATCAGGTATTCATTAAATAAATAAAAAGATTATTTCAATCTTTCCAACAACAATTTGACAATAAGCTAATTAAATTTCAAAATTGTAAATAATTTATATAAGAACAAAACAAATGTAGACGCAAACTTATCTAAGCATAAATCTAATATAATGTAAACAGCATAAACTAAAAAAAGGGCTAAATTATTACACTACTGGCCATTAAAATTGGTGCACAAGGAAGAAATGTAGATAACAAAATGATATTCATTGGACAAATATATTATACTAGAAATAACTAGTGATTAAATTTTCAAAAAAAATTTGTCTGGATAGATTCTGAGAAATCAGTACCCAGAACAACCAACTCTGGCAGTAATAACAGCAGTTATACGCCTGGGCATTGAGTCCAACTGAGATTGGATTGCATGTACAGTTACAGATGCCCATGCAGTTTCAACACGATGCCACAGTTCATCAACCGTAGTGACTGGCGTTTGGTGACGAGCCAGTCGCTCGGCAACAATTGACCAGACGTTTTCTATTGGTGAAAGATCTGGATAACCTGCTGCCCAGGGCAACAGCCGAATATGTTCCGTATCAAGGAAGGTCCGTACAATACCGGCAACATGCAATCGGGCATTATCCTGCTGAAACATAGGATTTCAAAGGGCTCGAATAAAGGGTAGAGTCACGGGTCGCAACACATTAGAAATGTAACGTGCACTGTTCAATGCACCGTAAATGCGAACGAGAGGTGACCAAGACGTGTATCCAATGACACCCCTTACCATCACGCCAGGTGATGGGCCAGTATGACGACGACGAATGCACGCTGCCAGTGTGCGTTCACTACGATACCGCCAAACACAGATGAGACCATCATGATGCTGTACACAGAACCTGGATTCATCTGAAAAGATGACTTCTCGCCATTCGTGCGTCCAGGTTCGTCTTTGATCACACCATTGAAGGCGCTCTTGTCTATGACGCAGCGTCAAGGGAAGCCGCAGCCATGATCTCCGAGTTGAGAGTCCATGTTGCTGCAAACGTTGTTGAACTGATCGTGCAGACACTTGTTGTCTTCCAAACGACCCAGTTTCTTGACTTATGGCTCGTGACGTGGTTACACGATCCATTACGGCTATTCGGATAATATGCATGTCTTCTCGGGTGCTAGTGATAGGTGGCCGTTGAAATCCCGCATGGCGTTCCGTATTACCGTCCTGAACCCATCGATTCCATATTCTACTAACAGTCATTGGATATCGACCGACTCGAGCAGCAATACTGCGATAAGATAAACCGCAATCCCGTTAAGCTACAATTCGACGTTTATCAAAGTCAGAAACGTGCTGGTACGCATTTCTCCATTTTACACGAGGCATCCCAGCAACTTTTCATCAGGCAACAACGTTCAAATGCAATTTGTGTATGAGGAACCGGCTGAACAATTTCCTCATTTAAACACAATGTAGGTGTCGCAATTGGGCCTGCTTTGTCTGAATGCGCTGAAAAGCTAATCATTTGCATATCACAGCACCTTCTTCCTTTCGTATAAATTTCAATTCTATAGCATTAGCAATTTTAATGGCCAGTAGTGTAGTATTTAACTTGTACTAAACCTGAGAAGTCTCAACACATCTGATAAATAAATATCAGTGTAAATATTTTTAAGAATTATAATATTCTAAATTACTATAAAATTATATCTACCCAGATCTACAATGGAAAATGAGTGAATCAATATTAAGACAGGAACATGAGACTTAAAAAGCAATTCATTAATTAGTGATTGGCTCTGATGGATCTATATACGCTTCTGTGCTCCATCAATATGGCCTGCCCTAGACACATCTTAACATACTTAAATTTGAAAAAAAGACGATGTCCTTCGGGACCCAATTATTTTTATAGACATTTTAGATATTTTTGGTTTGACGGGGGTTGTCTAGATAACCTGAGATAAGTAATAAGAACAACAGCTTTAGTAAAAATAATTTTTTATTCATACAAAAAACGTTTACATGTATTTTAATAAAAGAATAAAAATAAATTCATAATGCAACATATCATAAGAATTAATTTATTTTTAAAGATAGATCAAATATTTAAAATGAAAGTTGGAAGCCAGAAAATCATGTTAGAACAAATAATATTAAATTAATAAACTGGAGTCATATTCCCACCATAAGTCTAACTTATAGGGGTAATATGACTACGCCAAGTTATATAAATAATCAGCAGCATTTAATGATCAACAGTGCCGCAGTTACAAAATTATTTTTATCAGAAAGGTGTCAAAATAGTTCAGAAAAAAAGTCAGTTACTAGAATAATTTAACTAATGATCATACGAGTAAGTAATTAAACTTTAACACTTTAGTAGAAACTAATAATAAGAAATTTAATATTTATTTAATGTAATTAATAATAATTATTAAGAAATAATGTATTATCATTTAATTTTCGCATGTAATATTTTTTTTATTTTATATTTAATTGTGAAACTTAATTTCAGAAAACAATTCATGTTGAAGACGCATGTTGACTTAAAGTATGTTATAAAAGAACAATTTTGCATCTTATTTTATAAATATATAGTATATATATATTTTAACTAATTATATATTTTTATAAATATTTAAAAGTTTTTTTTTTAACATCTTTCGTATAAAAATTAAATGCAAAATATATTCACATTGTTTGCATGGGATTATAAATATGCTAAATGTTTATCAACAATTTCGATTTTTTTTGCACTTAAATATTTTTTGAAGAATCATATAAGGTATTTTCGAGTAAGGATTTGAGAAAATGTTTTATTCATCGATAAAAGCTACTTTAAAATGAGGTCGACGATTGCTTACATGCATTTGGCAAGTCAAATGGCCAACTATGTTTCCTGGGGAATTCCGGTATGATTTTGAACTGGCTATGTTGATTTTTTCTTCATTTTCTTATCAGATAAATATATCATGGTCGCTGACGAAGTGAAGTTTCCAATTTCATCCAAACAAAAGCAGTTAATGAAGATAGTATAATTGTTAATACTAACAGTGATAACAACTGAAGTTGTTTTGCAGAGGTTATTGCAATTAAGATTTTTTATCATATTCAAAATCTCTTTTTCTGACTCGGAGTTACTATCCAAGTATATGCAGTTAAGATCAAGATTTTCAAATAATAAATTATTATAACTAATATATATATATATATATATATAAATATATATATATATATATATATATATATATATATATATATATATATATATATATATATATATATATATATATATATATATATATATATATATATATATATATATATATATATATATACATACATAGTCTTCAAAATCAACTATCTTTCATTGGAAATATCTATACTTAAAAAACATCCTACAATAGTGAGAAATATCTCGTTACTAGTGTGAAATGAACATAAGGACTTGATGTAAAAATACTCCAAATTGTTTCTTAATTTTAAGAAAATTATATATCACTTCAATTGTATAATAATTATTAGTACATCTGAATCGATGAAACTATCAATTTTTCATAGAAAGAAGCTTAGAATTTCGGGAAACTTTTGTATTAGTAATTTAAAATTCCAAATGATAAAGTTTAAAGATATAAATTCAATATTATTCAGAAATTTCAATATCTTAACAAGAATGAACTTAATACTCTTCACACTATTTTTGAGATGTGTTGTGATGGATAAGAAAAATTAGATAACAGTGCTTAGTACCAGATCAAGATAATTTTTAACATTTAATTTGAAAGGTAATTTCATAATTAAAACGTGTGCCCGAAAAATTAAAGTCAAATGAATTAACTAACTTGAAATATTTATGCTGTTGTAATTAGATACTATATGTAAAAGCTAAAAGCTCGTAATGGAAAAAAAAAAATTATCTTTGATGCTGTACACTTACAACGATTGTAAGCTAATGTTAATCAAATTGACTTAAAAGTTACTGACATTGCTTTTTATTTAACAGCAAACTTTGTATAGAAACAATTTGCCTTGGTGAAACATGTGAAAGGTGTGCAAGTGATTATCCGCCACCGCTATAGTACTTGCAAAAGTAAATATTTAATTATCATGGATTATTTTTCATGTCTTTGACAAATGTAAAATTAATCGCAGACTTTTAATCCATAGTTATATTCGCAGTATTTCATTAAAAAGAATTTGTTTTTATATCTTAAAGTAAGAGGTGCAAGCGTATTATAAAAAGTAAATTGTGAATCACAATGAGCTGCAATTGTGAATGATTATGTGAAAACGACTAAAATTGAAATTTATGAATTAATAGTAAGCATTTATTCTTATTTCTAGTTATAAAATGTAACATTAATTAAAATTGCTGACATTTTTCAAAACATATTATTCATTAATTTTTACAATGCATGGAAAATTATAAAAGATTGAGAAAAATTTATCTGGCTCATTCTCCTCGAGAAATTAGTTTTATAATATACTGCTGAACAACTGCTAAGGATGGATCACAAATTGCAATATAGCATAACATTAAGCTAGACATGAGGCATAATAGGATAAAATATGGTTGCTACACTGTTCAGACCTTAGAATAAAGAATATTTATTGTTCTGGAAAGTACAAAAGCTGGGAAATATGTGAAAGAAAAAAATGTTCATTTGAGGCTGCATACGGAATAATAGAACAATGCATCTAAAAGTCAGCAGGCACCTTGAAGAAAGTTATCAGTGCGGAATATGTCCACCATGGAATGTGATGCAACATTCCACACGTCGTATCATAATTTCCACAACATTATCCAGCATCTGGTGAGGAAATTTATGCTATTCCTCTGTGAGATCACTGCTGAGGGTGTTCTTGTTTGTCGGAGGATAGCTTTGACCAGCAACTTGCCTCGCCAAAGCATCCCATACATTTTCAATGGAGTTTAGATCTGGAGAACGTGATGGGCATACGAATACCCTCGCTGTAAAGACAATCCTGAACAGCGAGTGTTCGATGACATATTGCGTTATCGTTCATAAAAACACATTTATCACCGACAGCACCACGGAAAAGACGAACATGAGAAAGTAGAACTTCATTAATGTATCGTTGGCCCGTCATAGTCTCATTCGTAACCACATGTAGGGGCCTGCGGTTATTGATCATGATGCTGGCCCACACCATGACACTGTATGTCGGATATCGGTTCCTTTCCTGGATATTTTCTGGACGATAAGCATTACTTCTCTCGTGGCAGATAAATTGGCGTCTACAATCCGATGACAGACGGATCCTACACTCATCTGAGAATAGTACTCATGCCATGTCCTGTTCAGTCCAATTGCGATGCTCACGATACCATTGTGAACGGGCAGTACGATGCTCTCTGATCAATGGGACACACCCAACAGGTCTGAGGGCATATAGTCCTCCTCCCCTCAAACGTCTGGCAACAGTTTTTTTGGACATCTGCTTTCCTGAGGCAGCAAGATACTGATTTGTCACCTGCTGAGATGTGGTGCGCCTGTTCCTTTTTGCTGATAGGACGATATATCTGTCTTCTGCATTCATCGGTCTTCTAACACAACCGACTTCCCCCGTGCCACCTACTAGACATTACAGTAGTTTTAAATGATTTCAACAGCCGTGAAACAAAGCTATGAGCGATGCCGTACTCCCTGGCAACATCTGTCGATTTCACCCATCTTCTATCTTTTCAATAATTCAGCCATGCACAAAGTCATCTAAGTGATGTTGGGAAGACATACCAAAATTTTTAAATTCGTCTATTAAATCTTTCTTGTAAAACTTTAACTTGATACAACTGTCCGCACGCGTCAAAACATTTAAAGCTCTTATGAAGCTATCACGTGATGAACAGACGTGGAAAAAAAATTACACACGCATACTTCTTACTATATCCCGCACTTATTCTAATTTTCTACATTTTGCTTCCTTTAATTTTGTGGTTGCTATGGATTATAGTGTTATCCATCCTTAGCAATTGTCCAGCAGTGTATAACACTTTTTACTAGTCATTTTTTTACACTTTATATTTATTATTCATACAGATTTATTGAATGCATCATTGTTAAATTTTCATTTTGTTGAAAACCTCTGTCTAACACTTTTAATAAATGATTTGGAAGATGTAGTATGTCTTCTTACCTTAAAACAAAATAAAGCAATCAAAAAAGTTCTTAGTGAAATTTACTGCAATAATGATTTTAAAATCATACTTTCGTTTTACTTTATACTGAATTTTATTACTGATCATAACACACGAAGAAACATTTTCTAACCTCTTCTGCGTCTTAAGAAAGTCACACATTGCCAGCCCAAATTGCTTATTTATATCGCTAATTTAATGTACTTATATTTTGTGGTATAAACAAGTTTTTCAACTTGATTTTATTTAGAGCTATTTAGTTGCAAAGATATAGATTTTTATTTATATGTGTGTTTTTCTTCTTTTCAACAAAGCAGTTTAACTAAAAATAATTTTGAGAAAATATTAATGTATTTTCAAACCATAAAAAATACATGATGCTTTACTTACGAAAATTCAGTTAACATCAATTCAATCAAAATCCTAAAGTAATTTTTAATTTTACAATTTGTAAATTGCACTTGTCTTTTAATGAAGTAATAAATAAGTTAATAGATTATTTGTTTAACTTTCAATAATAAGGTATTTATGAAAATGATTTTAACTAACTCGACTTGAAAACTAATATTTATATAAGTGAAAATTATTTTCTAATCCTATTTTGAATTAAATCTGTATTAGATATTTTCTAAATCCACTATTATTTGGACCTCTGCATTCATTTAGAATTCATTTAGTTTTCAATTACGAATAGTAGTAAGATTTATTTTAATATGATTATATTTAACACTAATATTATTTAACTTATATATATATATATAACTCAAATATATATATATATATATATATAAAAGCATGGACATTTTTTAAAGATTCATTTTATTTAAATTTGAGGGGCCTGTAGAATATATCAATTTTCAATTCATTTAAATACAATTGTTTCTTTAGCAAATTAAGGATAATTTAATGCAAAATTTAATTACAAAAACAGAACTACAATACCGGTGTTACGAAAAAGGTTTGCAGCTGATAGCAAGATCTACCTTAGATTTGCATTTTAACGTGATATTTACACAATCAATACCTATATTTTTGAAGACAGCTTCACAGCTTCTTCTTATCGAGATAACGAGAGTTTGGAGTTCATCTTCCTTTATCACATGGTTCCAAGAATCAATTATAGATTGAATAAGTTGTCTTTTATAACATACAAGAATTTTCAAACTTTGACACAAATTTTAATTGGATTGAGATCAGGGCTGTTTCAAGGCCATGGTAATACATCTGTGCTTATATTTTGAAACCATGCTTTGCAAATTTCTTCTGTGTGGCTCTGATCGGAATCGTGCTAAAAAATAAATGGCGCCTGGTTGGGTAAGAGATCCCTGACGGAAGACATCAATATTGTTTCCTGGATAGTTTTGAAGTATTTTTTGACATTCAGGATGCCATCTATCACATGCATTTGGACCACAACATGTGCAGACATACATGCCCAAATTATGACAGTTATTGGTTGTTTAATAATTGCTTCAATGAAATCAGTAAAAAACGCTTCACCTAATCTACGTCTCACGCAGATTAGGTGAAGCGTATTTTCAACCATCACTCACGTATTTTCAACCATCACTACCAAGGAGCGATATTTTAGACTCATCACTTCAGATTACTTGCTACCATTGATTTTCTGACCATTTAATGTTTTTTTTTTGTCCACTTAATTCATTTTTCGCATTGCTTTTCATTTAAATATAGTCTTTCTCTTAATTCTAGCTTGTAGTTCAAATACTTATAACCTTCTTCTTATTGTTCTTGAACTTACTGAAATACCCGCTGCATTCATTTCACATCCAATAGCAACTGAAGAATGTTTTATATCTTGACGTCATTGGCATTTATTTTTTCTATCGGCAGTAGCACTTGTACATTAGCAATTTTTTTATTTTTTATTTTCCACTGATTCGTTTTTACATGACATGACGTAAACAGAGTTTTCGTACCCCAGAACAAGTCCCTGAACTATCAATTTGTCTTGCAATTTAAGCATAAGAGAGGCCATTGTCTCTCAATAAGACATTTTCGGTTTTTTTTGTAGATGTCCAATCAGTTCTTCTTGTTGATGATATTGTTTATAATTAGTTTAATTCAAAAATGGACTTAAAATATTCAAAAACATCATACTCTATTTAATTTATCTGCCATGCATCATCCATGGAATATTATCAAAACAATAACTATTTTACCTTCCAAATAGCCTAAACTATAGATACAGACACTTGATTGGTCTGCAAAATATTATTTGTGATTGGCTAACACGATTTCAGTAAAAAAACATTTATCACTTTAAAATATGCAAATCTAAAATAGATCTTGATATTAGCTACATAACTTTATTTTGTAATACAAATATTAAAATACTGTTTTGATTATTAAATTCCACGATACATTACCATCAATATGATATATAAATATTTTTGTATTTTAAAGAAAATTAATATATTCTGCAAGCACGCAAATTTGAAAAACATGAAACTTTCAGAAAATCACCACACTTTTCTCCACCACTGTGCGTATATATATATATATATATATATATATATATATATATATATATATATATATATATACATACATACACAAATATATACACGTATAAACGCACACACACACACACACACACATATATATATATATATATATATATATATATATATATATATATATATATATATATATATATATATATATATATATATATATATATATATATATATATATATATATATATATATATATAAATTAAAGTTGATGCAAGTTAAGACAAAGAAAGGGACAGAAGCTAAACAAATGTGACTTATTTGTAGACTCATTTAATTAAACAAAAGTTGAAGAGCTAAAAAGATACAACATGTTTGATATTAGTAATAAAACTTGCAATTTTTACTCCCTGGAGTAGATTTTGAAAAAGAACCTATTTAAGAAAACAAATATAACATGGTTGGTCTGATGCTTATTACATAGTATGCTTTTCAGATTATTGAATACAGGTCGTATAACGCCTAGGTATGCTGAGTATTAAATTATTGATCTGATCTTGGTCAATATTACACAACTCATCAATCATTACGCTCCAAAATCCCAGTAGTCATTTGCAAGGGGATAGGTGATCTGTAATTCGTCGCTCAAGCATGTCCCACACATGTTCTTTTGCATTTAAGTATGCTGAACAATCCATATCGATGATATCCTCCGATTGAAGCCATTCTTCTACAATGTTTGCACGGTGAGGAAGGGCATTGTTATCCATAAAAACAAATTCTGTATCTATAGTCACCTGATGGGCAATCTGTTCTGGAATGTCCTCCCGATAGATGTGACATGTCATTGTTACATTCTGATCATGCAGGTCAGTTCTTGAACCTAAAAAAATTCCTTCGCAAACGATCAATCCTGTACCACCGTAACGATGTTGTTCCATGGTGTTCTCTTGGTGGTAATGGATTTCAGGCCAACACCATATGAAAGACTGGCAAGAATCAGACTGAAAGCTATACCTGGACTCGTCGGAAAACATCTCACAAGACCACTGTTGTGGTGTCCAACAATGCATGCTCTCTAATTCAGGTAAAACGCTGGCGACAGTGAGTAGCGGTAAATGGAACACATCTGAGCAGCGTAAGAGCTTATAGACCAATGTGCTCTTGCGTCTGTACACGGTTTGTCTTGAATCTTTCGTACTGGTAGCTGAAGAGATCTGATGAGTCAGTTCTGCTGTTGTGCTCCGTCTGTTTCTTTTGGCACTAATGTTCAAGTACCGGTTTTCATTCAACGTTGTAACTCGGGGGCGATCTGTGCTGTAACGTCTGGAGATGATACTCTGGGCGAATCTAAGTTCCTCGGATGGTTCTAGTTGGGTACGTCCACATTTTAGACGGCAGATAATTCTAACACTTAAAACATCATCCAAATACTTCCATTGTGCTCTGACTGTGCAGTTATTGCACCGAAAGGCTTTTAAAGCACATGTGAAAAATTTTACTTCATTGCAGCCATTCCTTGTAAACACTTTTCTTTCACTCTCGTCATTGAGACATACTATCGGCACCATCTGCTGGTTTCTTGTAATTTGCATATCAGTTTTCAGTTTTCAAGATGTGTGGGTGGTATGTATATGTATATATATATATATATATATATATATATATATATATATATATATATATATATATATATATATATATATATATATATATATATATATATATATATATATATATATATATATATATATATTGAGAGAAGAGAGATTATTGTTATTGTTATTAAAATTTGAAAAAAATAATAATATTCGATAAAAAATGTTTGAAATCTTTTAAGAATATTGTACCTTTAATTATATTTTTATAAACATTAAATGTCTTTGCTTAGTTTCAAAAATGTAAGAATATTTATTTTTGTTTACAGCTTAATTCGAAAAAATATTGCAAAATTTATTTACCTGATTTTTTATTCTGAGTAAAAATGTTTAATATTTATAAAAACAGTTTGCAGTTGACGCATGCACATGGATAGATTTTTAAGAACATTTGTTGAGGAATATAGCACATGAAAATATATTGATAGAATAAGATATAGCTAATAGATAATGAGAGAAATTGATATAACTAATAGAAATTAGTAGGTAAATGTGTTTCCACATTTTTAAAACAATTACATTTTATTCAAAAATGTATCGTGAATTTTTGATGAATGTTTAATAAAATTTATAAAAATCTGTATAATTTTAGCAATTCTTACCAGAAATGTAGAAACAAGCAGGCGTAATCATGACGTATTTAGCAGAATCATCATCCAAATCTCAGAATGTTTTTCGTGTTCTTAATTTAAATATTTTCTTAGAATATTATAAAATAAAACAATTATATTTTTGTAAAAATAGTATCATAACTTATGAAACAAAATGGAATGAATTTACCAATTTTGGGTTTTTCGTCCATTGCTCAGTAGTAAGAAATATTTACCAGAGAAATTGTTGCAAGACTAAATTTAGCTAATTTTTTTAGCTCTTATTAATTAAATATTGGGAGCAGTGTTTTATTTGCAAACAATTTCAGAGGTTTTTTCTGTTCTACTTCAAAATATTATAAAAAGTACAAATATGGCCTAGCTGCAAATACAATTGTTACGGAATATATAAAGTGTAACATTTTAAAATTGTGTATTGAGAGAGAGAGAGAGAGAGATAAAGAATTTGAATCATTTATTTACAATATAGCTTCTGAGTTAATTTGTATGAAAACAATAAATTTAAACGTAAAGCTTTAATTACAAGATATATTATATTAATAATTCTACACAAGCTAATGTGTAAAAGTATTACATACTGTATCATAAATGTTTACAAAAAGTTTTATGTACCTTATTTTTACAGAAATATTTTAGAAAATATATATTTTGCTTCTTCAATTAAAAATATAAAATGACAAAATAATTTAGTTTAAATGTAATTGATTGCTTATTTCTGTAAGCTGTTGCTGTAATTCATTTCAGTGTAAACCTCCTAAGCTGCCTTACGAAATTATATTTTATATAAAGAAAAATACATTCGGAATCCAAGTAGTGGTATGAATTTAGAAGACGTATAAAAAAACATTCAACCAATAGTTTTCTATTCAGAAGGTAGAGATACATCGTTCATTTCTTGTCGCTGAAAACTGGTTGGCATTGTTCTCAGTTTCTCATGATGCATATCCTACAACTATGCTATGGAGAATGTAATGTTATATAAGCTTAACATACGTAATATTTGAACTCTAGAAACGAAATGTCATGACAAATTTCGTTGAAAATGGATGCAAATAGTGCTGAAATGATGTTTTTTTATAGCACAATATTTTGAATTTTCTTGATGATCTTGCAATATAAGACACATCAATGTTGAAAATTCTCATGAAACGGAGAATATTTAGAGTTTATGATATTGATGAACGTAACATATCAACTTACGTTCATCAATATCACCTGAAGTAAACATCATAATCTTGTAATTTCAATGAACAGTTTTCCCTTTCCGTCTCCATTTTTGATAGATTTTTAATTTTTTTTTTAAATAGCCTACTCCTGCAATTTTTATATAGTAATTATTGTAACACTATTTGTGGTACTTAGATTTGTGGTACTTAGATTTGTGGTACTTTTGATTCATGGAACAATGAGTATTGCTATTGAACATTTCAAAATTCCCCCTTTGTAGCACTCACATTTAGTTTTAGATCATTTAAAATCCTTACAGTCTCTAGTGCATGAATTAAATAATCATGTCTGAAGATTTGATTCTATTTCTTAGGAGGACATGCCATTGGATTCTCATATAAAATAACAATAAATGTACTGTTTACCCATATTTTGTATAATTTTTTTTTAATATTACGCGCTCATATAAGCATAATTATGCCATTAAGGATAAAAGAGGAGTGAAATCAAAAATATAAATGCACCTGTAATAAATTTTGAAAATCTTAAATTATTTATGTAAAAGGAATAGTATAATATTCTTTATATTATGCATCTGAATTACATAAGAATTATTATTAATTAACAAAGAATTTTGTAAAAATATTTTTCGGATAACATTTTTTATTAAATAAATTGTGCTTGTATGGACTGCAGAAAAAATACTGAATACTCTAAATAGTACTTTAAATTTGTAGAAAAAAAATAAAAATATGCATAGCATTTTTTTTTCAAATTAAAGTTTACAATTTTTTAAAATTTCATTCAATAACTACCAATTTAATATCGCCATTTTAATAGTTCATGAATTTTACATTGCCACCATTTATGTTCACCATAAGATTTAATTACCAAGTATAATAATAAAAATTTATAGTTCTCTTTTACTAACTTTTCAACATACTTTTATTTGCATTGTTATAGTATTATTTTTGCTTCAAGCTACTTTTATTTCGTTATGAAATACAACATATCGTATTCAACAATTAATTAAAATAAATAACGCTTATAATTTTAATACCGATCATTGAAATAAGAGTGCAAATTATTCTAGATTAAATTTTATTAATTTTGATAGATGGTACTAATTAATTATATTAAAATAAACCCAGATAATAAAATAGTCCAACTAGCTTTTGATGTTATAAACGTTTGAATCACAAAACATATATTTTTACAATTTTTTGAAATTACAATTGCCTTTTAAATTATACTCCATATTACTTTCAAATTATATGAGATTATATTATTTTTAAATGTATTTACATTATGAATTATTACAATAAAATAATGATTTACGGCAACATACCAAAATTTCAAGTATTCTTCAGTAACATAACCTTCAATTTTCTTTCCTAAAATTGTATTCATTTCACATTTCTCACTCGATTGTTATATTTTATTAAATTATAATAATGATCACTGCAATATGAAAGAATGAATTAATTTTGAATGCACTGAGTGACAAATATCCTATTGTGTGCAATATATGTTAACGCAACTCACTCTAAATTATAATATGATTTGAGTTTCTGTTGTTAAGAAAAAGTAATAAAACTATAATATTCTTCAAAGAAACATAATAAAAAATAAATAGATGCATTTTTTAAACAAACAACAATCATGCAATTTGACCCTAAGCATAATCCATTCTCTTACTCCTAATATTTTCCAAATGAAGTAGAATTGCATAATTTATTAGTTGCCATTAAATGTTTCCTTATCTGTTAGTTTTTAAAATAATTTAACAAAACATGAGCAGCAACAAAGTTTGGAACATTTTATTTTTAAACTGTCTAATATACTAGAAATACATTCATACTTAAATTCTAATAAATTTCCAAAACAACTTCATACAATACAGCCCACTGAAGCTCAATTCCCGAAAATTTAAATATATATCTCCTTGGATTCTTTCCAGTCTCTCGAAATGAGAACAAATGGATTATTTTTTACACAAATTATCTTGATAAATTCGCAGTGACCAAAACAAGATCAACAGCTGAAGCCGTAGAAATCTCTGAATTGTTTGTCGTAGTGTAAAATGACATAACCAAACCCTGAGAATAGATATGTATATTTTTATTGCACTTTAAATTTAAGAGTTTCCTCATTTCTTTTCAAACTAAGCTGCAATAGTATAAAGGAAAGGATGCAATAAAAATTGGCACAAAGGGCCAAGTGAAATAAAAGAATAAATGCTTCCTTTCGGAAAGGATGGATGATCGTGAGAAAATTGCAAGGAAAATTTATGTTTTATGATATGTTTTGTTTGTAAATCTGACCAGTCGGGATTAAGGGGGAGAGATTTCTGACCTATCCCATAGGAGTGTAGGACGTTATATGGAACTTTGGAAAACCAATGGTGTAAAGAGGAGCAAGGCAGAGGCAGACACAGAGACAGAGAAAGTCCTCACACACAGAAGTCCCTCAGACAGACAAGGCAGAGAAGCCCCAGAAATGCCCGACAAAGAAAAGGAGTAAACGGAGTATGATTGCACAGGCCTGGAGAAGTCCTGCCTCGACTGTCCTGAATGGGAATGCTGATGTCCGACTAATAGATGAAGAGGAGGTGACAAAGTCTGAAAAGTGGTATACTGAATAGCAAGCCAAGTAAAATGCGAAGATATCAGCGAATGGAAATGCAAAGCGGAGATGCTGAATAGAGGACGGGGAGTGGATGAAAAAGGAGAAATATCGACACTGGAGAGCGGCGAGGTCTCAGACACCACATTACTACTTCTAAAAGGGGTGAGTCTGATCTCTCGTTCTATTTCCCTCTGGTCATTATGATTATTGTGAAAATATCATAAAAATAATAATAATGTTAGAATCTTCTCAATTATTTAATCAAGAATGTTTTAATTATAAATGTAAATACCTTTGTAATAAATTTGTTAAAATAAATTATTAAGTTTTATTGTATTTTGTTTTGAGTTGATCTTCGTCATTCAATTATTTAAATAACGAATCTGGGTTTTACTCGGAGTTTTCTAAAATTCTAAAACCGAGTTCCCCACAACATTGAAGAAATCGTACTGGAGCATAGTGCTCCCGGAGAGATCATAATTGACCATCATTTTGCCTTCTCATGTTTCCCCTACTATTCAGCAAAACAAGATATCACAATATTTAGTCTCTTTTTCTTGACCATGGCTAATATGTGGAGACTGCCTTCGAAGACTTTCTCGACAAGAGGCATCGACAAATCAGCTACAATATTCAAGATAATGCATGAGTCTTCACTCCGTTCCAAAAATTTGGATAGTTCTAAAATCTTTCAAGACATTATTTCTGACCATATTAAATAAAACTACAGATATCTAAAGAAACCTATAAATTAGAAGCTATGAAGAAGAAGAATGGATGGTGAAATTCAAAAGGATTAAGTCTGATGTCAGTCTTTTCTTGGTCCAAAGAGGTAATTTACCAGCAAGAATTCTCATATCACAAATAAGAGACCAGTTCCAAGAAGAAAGACTAAAATGCAACGAGATCCCCTTTTCTCTCAAGTAGAAAGAAATATAGCGAAACTTATTGTTATTAAACACGACAGCTGAGCAGAGGGAAAGCTTGCCATTACAAAGTTGTATGCAAGTGGTTTCTGCACCACCCACTGAAGGAATGAAAGTCGTTTTATTTAGATTCTTCTCATGTTCCCTTTAATTCTATTTCTAGGAACGTTTTTAGATTAGGATGCTCTAAATACTGATCGAGAAAGTTCAGTAATTATGTATAAAATTAGTGAAGGCTCAGTTCAATTGATTAAGTGTTTGAGTTAAAATTTCTGTCCTTTTATCCCATTATAAATTCTACAACATCAATAAAACAATCTACATAACAATGTTAATTTAATTCTCAAATAAAATTGGAAATAAAACCTTCAACACATATTAACGAGTTTTTAAAATGCAAACTTTTTCAAGTAAAAAATTATGTTATTATTTTATTATCATTTATTACATATAATATGTTGCCGACCGTTGGCTGAGCGGTTCGCTCTCCTGAGATGTGGGTCCCGAGTTTGAATCCCGGATCGAAAATTGGTGTTATTTTCTATCTCTGTTTATCTGTCCTTTTTTTCTGTGGTTATGCATTAATGTTGCCTAGCCTATAAACGGGCTTGTGATGGTATGAGGCGAGCAACGCGATTCGCCTCCTTGACTTGGTTCACTTGTGCCCGATGGTAACGACTAAGGAGTAGCAGTTTCTAGACTCTGTGTGTCAGAGGGTTCATTACCCAAGTGATCACCGATGAAAAAAATGAATTAAATATTATTTACACATTAAAAATTGCAGTAACTATTTTATAAGGAATTCAAAATATTCATCAACAGTATCATATAAATTTAAGTATATGTTGATCACTTTGATTAAAAAAAGATGTTTCTTTTACAATAGAATTAGATTATATATTAGTATAGTACTCAGTACTTTCAGTATAACAGCCTAGTCTACCCACATATAGAATGCAGATACTCTTACTAAATATGTCACTGTTAAACATAATTAAAAATAATGATTTAGTTTCGTTGAAATTCGGATGTGTTTCGATTACATAAAAAATAAGGGATATTTACTTAAGTATGTTCAGATTCAAGAAAATAATTTTTATGCATTATAAAATATTGTGATAGAACTGGCATCAAAATGAAACATTAATGACATCAGAGATCTTGTAAATTTGCTGAATGTTGAGTAACACAAAGTGTAGATATCTAAATTGTTATGTGCGAGTGATTTCCAATATTGTTTCAGTTTTATTAATAATATTTGCAAGTATTTGAATTCATGAAGTTCATGAATTCCATTTTCAAAGACCTAATTTATTTCTGAGAAGACTGGAATTAAGAAATATTATGTGCCGAATATTAATGGATTGCGAAATGTTTAAGATTATATTTTTGAAATGAAATTTATGGTATAAATACAAATGTTATAGATTAATGTGTCTAAATTTATGCAAATTATGATACGTTTCACAAATGGAAGCTAATTTTGCATGAAGTATTTTAATTATAATTTCTTGTGTATTATTAAATTTCACATAATACTTGATTACAGATAAGAATACTTAAAAATTTTAATAATTCAGTAAACACCAACTGAGCTAATTTAAATGCAAGAATATTCTTAAAAATTAATTTTACATTTGAACTTAAAAGTTTATGTGGAAATGGAATGGAAAAAAAGTATTGAAAATTTAAGATTTCTCAATGAATTTTTCAAAAAAATTAGAAAACTAAAATTGATTTTTCGAAAGATATTTTGGTGTATCATTTCATTCAAATTATAATTCAAAGAGTGATTTATTTATTTTCTGGGTATAATAATTGAAGGAAATCAATATCTAATTTCTTTTTCGGTGTATTGTAATTGACATAAAATGAATTTTTTTGATTTTTGACAAATAAACTGTTTGATAAATAATTCATGGAAATAATATTAAATTAATGTGTGGGGAGCAAAACATTAATTAACTGCCATTTCAAATTTCGTAATTTTAATATAATGCAAATAATTGATCTAATGTGAAATATTATTCATTTCATTTTATTTGATCATTTTTAAAAATTTCAAAAAAATATTTTTTTTCAAAAATGTATTTTAAATTTGAAGTTTTTAATAGTGTTTTATTTATTTAAGTGCTTGCGAATTCCAGTTTATGTAATGAGACGTTTGTTTATTATTATATCAGAATTAAATACATTAAAATCATAATGAATTGACTTAGGAAACTGAAATTAATTAACTTAAATTGCTTCTTTAACAAAAAAAAAAAACTAAATAATTATTACACTACCATATTACATTCATCAATTTAAAAGTTGATTATGTAACAAAAGCATTTTATTTACTATAAGAAAGCTATAATTTTATATACTTTAAATGGGATTGGACTATTTAAGATTATTATGATAATGAATGATAATTTTAAGGAAGCTAAAGAAATCAGTTCTGAGAAAAAAATATTTAATAAAATATCTGTTGAATATGTGTAACAAGATAATTATTTATGTTTACCAACAAATCAAAAATTACATCGTTTTAAGATCCTTGGAATGTATTAATGTAAAGCAAAACAAGATCATAAATTTTAATAAATTTGGAATTCCCTTTCATCATTATTTTACAAATTATGCTTTTATGCATAAAATAATTTATTAGTAAAATATTTAAGCAAAATAATTCCTTTTTAGATTCAACAAACTCATAAAAACAATATAAATATTGATATTTGCAATCTCCTTGAAGCCTAATTTGCTTGTGGTTGTAAGACTGGAATTATTAACAATTAACAGTTTGTTTTCTTTTTCCTTTGATAGTCGTGGAAGCATCTTGTAAGAAAATCACGTGCTCCAAATTTCCAGTATCAGCTTCTGGGTTGTATCAGACATTTTAAGAGGGACTTCTAATTCAATCCTCTTATTATTATGTTTTTTTTTTTTTTTTTTTTTGGTTCACAATAAGTTTTTTGATCTGATCTCATATGTTAGATCTTTGGAGGATTAGCAATAAAAATTTACAGATACTTAATTTAAAACACAAGCAATACCCTAATGAGTTTAAAATCACACAAGATTTCTTTAGAATTTGAAGTATAAATTTCATCAAAAAAAAGTTTAAAACATAAGAAATATAAAAAAGGAAATATTAAATGAAAGTGGAACAAATACATATATTTTTTAACAAAAAAAAGCTAAACTTTAGATTGTGTAATTATTTTGGCTGTAAATCAAGTATTTGTTTTTAATTCTATACAAAATAATTAACATTTATATTTTTACTGCATTTATAAACTAATTATTTTTTTTATATTTTTCTAAACATAATTCCTATTACTATAAATTGAAGTAAATATTCAATAAAATGTCTAACTGTTTTTGAATGTGTTTTAATAGATATATTAAAGGTTTAGAAATGTAACGTAAAATCCTTATAATGAAAAAAAAAAACAATTTTTTGTAATGCATAAATTGCTTTCCTTTAGAATAAAAATACAAATTAATTTTCATTTTTTACTAATATGATTTAAAGAAAGGAAAATCAAATACTCTTTATGATTTATAGTGATAAATATTTATCTTGACAAATGTATTTCTAAACTCATTTTTATAATAAATCAGTAAATCCTTAGTATTAAAATGAGTAAATATGATATTATAATTTTAGTTTTGATGAACTTATATTGAGAAAGATTTTAGTGTTTAATTTTACATCATCATTATAAATCAAATTTCTTCAACTGATAAAAAAGTGCATTTATTATTTTCTAAATTACTATAAGAAAATTCAAATGAGGGAGAGAGAGAGAGAGGGAGAATATTATATAGCATTTTCAATTGTATATAAGGTGCACCTGAACAATTACAAAGTATACTTTTCTTTCTTTTTACGCATAATTAATTTTATTTAAATTGAAATGTATGTTAACACAATGGACTTCTGTTTTTATTTCGTAAATATTCTTATATGCGTTTATGTAATCTGTATTCAACGTGTATATTTTTAAACAAATAAATGATAATTGTGTATCGAAAGTTAAATTATTTATTTAATACGATGCATAAAGCATGGAAATATATTGCATTGGATCATTATTATTATTTCGTTTTTAATTATCTCATCTATATTTAAAAAATTGATAATATTTTTACCAATTGGAAAAAATAGTTTGCCTCTTAATAAAAAAAAGAATTATTGTAAGTAAAAAATAAATTAAATTAAAAAAGGCTATCACAATCTTAAAACACACTTTCATGTTTGATATTTACATAATTTATCATATAAATAGCATTAGAAGGTACTTAAATAGCAATACTTAAATGCCAGTTTCTTTTGAAATTAATTATTGGGAAGCAGTTCGTGTACAGGCCTCAAAATAAAGTACAACTATAATATAATTGATATGTTGAAGAATATATGTTTAAGTTAAACATCATATAGAAGATCCTTTAAAAATATATAATTGAATCATACAAATTAAATAACACCTTTGATTTATATAGCATTAAATATAAGATAAAAGTATATTTAGGCAATGATTTTATGAATATTTTAAATTTAATTAACTTCTATATCTTATTAAGGTTGCTTAACATAAGAAAATAAATAATTTTTTCCATGTTTTAGTAACTGTACTGTAAATCTTAGAAAAAAATTTGCAAAATAAGTTTATAATTTAATTCCTGATTAAAAAAGAAATATATCTAGTGAAACAAACATGAATTTTATTGAAAAATGTTATTTATAAATTTGAAACATATAAAAACAAGTATGGAGGGAACTGTACCGAGAAATTAATTTCACAAAAATCTTTTTTCAAAGAACTAAAGGCAATTTGATTGAAATATTTTGTGAAATATTGATTAAACTAAATTGATTTAAGCAAAATAGTTCGTAAAGAATTTGGTTTATTTACTCGAAAGTAAGTTAATTTCCAGAAATTTAATTAAGTTAAATTTTCATTCATTTAAGTAATTTTTACTAAAATGAAGCTTAAAATAAAAAAAATAATTTCCTGAACGTTAGAATTTTATTATTTGTTTAATTTGCTTTATGTTAAATAATGAATTAACTTTTTTATAATAAATTAGAATCAAAATTGCTTGGTCAATTAATTTGTCGATAGTGCTTTCAATTAACGTCTTCTTATTTACATACAAAGCAAAAATGGATAATATATTTACTTCTGTATTTATATATATATATATATATATATATATATATATATATATATATATATATATATATATATATATATATATATATATATATATATATATATATATTTATATATATATATATATATGTATATATATATATATGTGTGTTCTCACTATTTTCCTCACAAAATTATTCTACGGTTAATTTACCGGCTTTGTTTTAGAAGTCATTTTTGATGATTTAAAAATCCTAACTAAATTTTTGAAATAAATTACAAATTTATTTCGGATATTTTGTTTTTTATAATTAGTTTTCATAATTTAAATTTCAGCTTTTATATTTCATAAAATGAAAAATATAAATCAAATGGAACACACAAACAAGTTAAAGTAAATGGGATTGTTAATTTAAAATATATTTGCATGAATTATTTTCTGGCAAATGTGCATGTAATTTATGTAAGCTGAGGAGAACATGGTTCCATCATAACAAGTTATTGCTTACATTTAATGGAAGTTTAATTGCCTCATATATATTGTGTATATATATATATATATATATATATATATATATATATATATATATATATATATATATATATATATATATATATATATATATATATATATATATATATATATATATATATATATATATATATATATATATATATATATATATATATATATATATATGACAATAAAAAACTTTTCACTTATTCTGCAAGTTTCCAGAATCTTCCTATAAGTCACTTCATGATAACATGTCTCCTGTCGGCCCTAAGATCACGAACTTGGAACACACACATGTCCACAAGTTTTAATCCCAAAAATATTACTAATTGTATCCAAGTTACAATGTAATTAAACTTTAATAAACTGTCTTTCACTTTACGGACTTATTTTGCAGCATTGAAAACCACAGTTGATTGCCAGAATAACATTTGTCTTGGTAATTATTTCAAAATTGCAAGACAATACCTTACAAAAGAAATAATTAAACAAAAATATAAAACATTTCTTCAAATATTTGAATTTGTCTTGAAACATCCCTCTTTTTAAAGATTGAACCTCTGGGCCAGTGTAATTCTTAAGAAAGTCTATTCTACTAAGTATCATTATGATAGATAAGGAATCGATTGTAATGTACGTTTTTAGTCTTAGATTAGAGAGAGAAAGATTTTAACCTTCCTTGAAACCATACCACTAATTACATTTCTACAATTTAGTGTTCTACCTAACACCTTTGAAATTGGTTTACATTCATTTATGACGTTTTGGTTTCCAAAGCCAATCTTTGTACTCTCATTCTCACTCTTGAAGATATGGACGGTTGATTTGGTATCGTATCTCTTCTTCATGATAAATTTCACCGATGAAGTTGTGCATCACAAAAGTACCTTCCAAGTACCTAGCCAAACTAGTGTAGATCTTTTACACTAGTTTGGCTAGGTACAGGCATAAAACTAGCAGGTAATTTTTAATTCCCTCCCATATATTATTTTGAAAGGTAAAAATTATGCTCAATCTTGCTTGTTATATGGCAGAAATATTAAGAAATGGTTTTGAATCCCCCAATTAAACCTCTCTAACATTCGATCTGTTTGGAAATATTAAGATGTTGCAAGATTTTTTCATCTTGAGATGTTCTCGCAATCCTTTATAATACGAGCTTTAGGTAGAGCATATGATAAAGAATTTGCAAATCTAACTTTGATATTAGCTACTAGTATTTCAACATTAATAAGAATTCTCAACACTAATTGTGTTGTTGCTAACCCCAAAAGGTCCAATTCGAAGACTAGACCAACTTCACGAGTTCATAAACTGCCAGGATATTTAAATGCATAAGAATCATTGAAAACATCAAAATTCAAGCAACTCAAGATATGCTCAGGTGATGCGTGTCCAGCTTAACATTTTGCGCATAGACTAAAGGTATTTTGATCCGACTGTAGCTGTGTTTCTGTATGGTCATTGCCAAGTATTCCAAGGTAACAAATATTTACAAGTCGTACTTATTGGTTAATAGAAGTGAAACTAATCCTTTTACTCCAATTCCATCAAATGGTCGTCCGGCATTATATTTGCATTGTTGTTTCGTTCTCAAACTGGGTCCTTTATTGAGTTATATTCCTTATAAGACTTACATCACCTTTCAAGTTTGATTGTTAATTTGTCTAGAAAGAACTTTTCTCTACCATATCAGGAGAATTGGAAGTTAATTTGCGAAAAACGTGTGCCTTGAAATCATATTATTAAAATGGCATGACAAGTATATGAGACACATTTATCTTCATATTGCAAATATGTTGGTTAATGTCTTAATACTATACGTATTAGTCGTATTAGTCTTTACTGTAATTGTGATTATTTTGGAAAATGTTCTTCGCAATTCATAGAATATTTTTAGTTAAAGTATATGACTTATAAATTCGTAAATTTGCTTGAAATTATACTTTACTTATCTTTATTGATTTTCAATGTTTTCCCTTCTGTTTCTAAATTTTATACTTTCTGTATGACTGTAATTAAAATACTCGTTATTTCAGAATGTTTTACAGAATTCAAATTTTCAAAGGCATTTTAAATTATTATGATTTATACCTTTTTTTTGAAAATTTGTTTCTAAAAAAGGTTTTAAAATATTTCCTATTAACGATAAAAATTACAGTAATTAAATTTTCTGCATGTTACAATTTCATATGTAACAGTATAAATGGTAGAAATAAATAACAAATAATGAGAATTTATAATTGTAAATATTAAAAACATCACGCATAAAAAGTTTTTGAATTTTCGCGCATTTCATATAAATATCTCGCAAAATTATTCGATATAAAATATCAATTTTTATACCAATAATTGCACGTACTTTAATTAAATACAACGAAATAAAGTAGTTTAAGCTATTTAATTTATCTTCATGAAACTTTCGAGGTGCAGTAATTTTGTAACTAAAGAACAAATGGTTTGATTAACTTTGTTGTCAAAGTAATTATGGAGGTTATTCAGTAATTTGACGAGAGAAAGTTAATTATATTCACCGAATTGAAGTTTATAATGGTATAATGTAAGAAAAGATTTATAAATAGAAGAATATACATACACACACACACACACACCCTCACATATATATATATATATAATATAAAATATATATAATATATTATATATATTTTGATATATATATATATTATATAAAATATATATATAATATATATTTTTATATATATATATATATATATATATATATATATATATATATATATAATATATATATATATATATATATATATATATATATATATATATATATGTGTGTGTGTGTGTGTGTGTGTGTGTGTGTGTGTGGGCCTTTTTTAATAAAATTATCAGGCATATTTAATTTTTTCTGCATTATGCTTTTTAATTCATTTTATTTTTCTTACGAATAAAATTAATTCAAAATTTAATTAAAAAATATTCTACCATATATATATATATATATATATATATATATATATATACATATACATATATATATTTTCAATATGAGAAATGATACCTATACAACGTAGGGGCTTATAATTTGACAGTTTTACTAAAGTTTTAATTAATAAAATCATGTCTTACAGTAATTGCTTGCCATGAAACAATTTTATATTATTTACAAAGCCTTAAATGTTTAAAATATTTATTACTAGCAAAAATATATTTTTAGTAACAATAATGATAATAACCTTTTTTAAATTCTTTAAAGTTGAATAAACCATAAATGACCCGTTTGTTTCTATAAACTTGCATAAACTATTATACTTATTTACTATTATATGATTATTTTTTACATATATTAATACTGATTGTTACCTAAGAGTTCGTTTAATCTTTCATTGATGGATCTTAATTTGACATTTATTTCATCTGCACAAACGTTTTCTTTATTGCCTTGTTAATAGTCGTATTTGTAAATATATATTGCTTATATACATTTATCAATTTATCATATAATAACGTATTTTACACATACACACACACACACACACACACACACACACATACATATATGTATATAATGTATATATATATATATATATATATATATATATATATTTATATATATATCTATATATATATTTAAATTATCATGCTATTAAATAATATTTTTAATATAAATAGTTAATTAAATTGTACAACTATCAAGATTATGTATTTATAGTTTCATAATGACTATTAATAAAACGTGCAGCTTAGTACATATTTCTTTAATAAAAGTAAGTATAAATACTCTTGAAACAATGTAATTAGAACTTAGAATTACAATGTAGTTATCGCTATATACAAATTCAGGTAGTACTACAGTTTTAAATCAGAATTCTTAATGTTTTGATTTCTGTATTGATATTTTGTATTATCGAGGATTAATTGACAATAGCTTGTGCTTATCAATAATCTTTTCATGCTTCAATTTACATGTACCTCATTTAAATTGGATTACTTTGCAACACATTATAGCATTAGGTAGAAAAATTCATTATAATAATTCAGATAAAATAAACTAATTAATTATATCAATCTTAATTTAAAGTTTGCCAAATATTTATCATTTTCGTTTCATGAATTTGCTATACCGGATTTCACACATATCTATTACATATAATTTAAATTTGTTCCGCAATATATATATTCTAAATCTGAATATTTAACTAAATCCGCAATATTATATTTAAGTAGATCTGAAATAATTCGTTTGTAAAAATATTTTCCAAATTTATAGATAAAAAATTTTAGCAGAGTATTTTTTACATATGATTGTATATTTATGTTAGATATTACATATTCACTTTAGATAATGCATATTTACCTTTGATTAAGGATATCATTCCAGAATTGCTTTCAATGTTTCTCAAATATGTATACTACAATATAGATTTAATTTTTTTTTCTTTTAAACATGTATTACTTAAACTCACATCCACATTAAAGGAATAAAGAGTTTATAAATGTTTCAGATTATGTTTTGTCTAAGAATGTGCAATTACATGCATTTGAATAACATTTAATTAGGGGTAATTGTATATAGTATTTATGTATAAGTATTAATTTTATAATAAAATGTCGAGAATTTTGGAAAATAATCTGACATAAAAGTTACTAATTGATGTAATATCGGACTACAGGATCATTTAGACCACATATTTTTTCCTGTTTATTATCCTTTACATGCTGTATAAGAAAATTATTGTTGGAAGAGTGTTTATTTATGAATATACGCGAAATAAATAGCGCTCTTCTATAATAATTTGTTAATGATACAAAAATATTGAAGAACTGGCTATAAAAATAGCAATGCATGAACTATTATTGAAAAGAAATGTCAATTTTCGCTGAATTTATTTTTATTATTTAGAAAGAAAAAACTGACAATGAATGAATTGCAATTAATTTTTAGATTTCTAACATAAAATTTATAATACTCATTTTTTTGTTCAATAATTTAACATTATTAAAATTGTATAAGGAAAAAAGATAATAAAATATGATTGAATAAATTGAGAAATAAATATGTTAAATTTAAATTATATGTATAGAAAATACATATCTACATTCCCCTGTTAATTAACTATTACTTCTTTACTCAATCTTTGTCAAATAAACAAGGAAAATATCACAAATAAAATTTTATGCATAACATATTTCTTTAAAATTTTTAAATTTTACTGTATAAGAAACGTGCATATAGGAAAGAGACAATATTAAATTGGTAAAAAAAAAAAAAAAAAAAAAAAAAAAAAAAGTGTATAATGTATTTTTACCGATTTGTATTTTCTTCTACTTTTCTTAAAATATTTATTTTTTAACACAAATCTATGCAATATTATAAAATGAATAACTTTTATTTTTAGAAAAATGAATGAATTAATGCTTTGTTGGTTTATGTTTTATTTTAACTAAATATTTAGATTTACTAAATTTATCAATATTTATGAATGATGTACAAGATATTAAATATAAAATAAAATATATAAATAATTTGATGTAGAACTTGCTTTCAAAATAATTTGTTCAAAACATTTGTTTTTAAGTATTTAAATTTATATATCAATATTAATGTTGATGCATAGTACGCATTTTTTTATTTTTGTTATTTATTCTGAATCTGTTTTTTAATAAAAAGGAAATAATTTGATCATTTCCTCATGGAACATACCAAATAGAGTATAATATTATTTATGATAAATTAATCATATGATATTAGGAAGATATTTTTTTGATCTCAAATTAACATTTAAACTATAGTGAACTGTTGTAAATAAATGGTTCTAATCTGCTTGAAATACAGATTTTAATATTTCCATCTTTTGTAGTTGAAAATTATGACAGCAGTAAATTTCAAGGTTCCTAATCATTTACGAGAAATTGAAACCTCAAATTGTATTTTTTATCCCCAACCAATTTAAACAGGATTAAAATCAAAATTATAGAAAATATTGTGTCTACGTTTAAAGTGAATAGTAGAAAAATTTCTTCCTTTTTTTCTAAAGTCCAGTCACCAGAAATAATTCTTCTTTTTTTCACGACAAAAACATACGTTGATAAAATTTTTCATAGTTATACACTTAGGGTATAACATCGTAGGGCGAAAGTAAGTTGGTTATTTTAACATATTTCGAGAAATCTTCAATTTTTACTACGAGTAATCTTCCACTGACAAAAGTTATGGTTTAGTAGTTTAAAATTTTATTGGAGAGGAACAAACAATTATGGATTATAAATCTAAGATGACTTTGCAGAATCGCTCTTGTAATGTTCAGGACGCAATGCATACGTTAAATCTACTCTATGAATTTAACTTGAATATACAATATAACTTATGATACTACCAATTTAACAAAACTTATTGAAGTATATAATCCCATATTGGTAAAAATATTAAAACTGTATCTATTTAGAAATGTCTGGTCTTAAATAGTCATCAAGATGATTTAATTTATGAAAATCATTTGGTTCATTTACGAATGTATCATTTATTGAGTTTTATTTTGGTTTTTCTATTTCATCGTCATGTTTTATATTTTACCCATATTTATAATGAGGAAATTCCTAATAATAAAATCGATACAAAGGCTATAAATGCGTTGGTTCCTAAAATATACATTTGGTAAGCTTACAACTATTTCAGGCATATTTAATCGAATATATCCTTACTTGTATCAGATAAAAAAACAAATTATATTTCAAAAATAAATTATAAATGAAAAGCTACAAAAGTTTATAAAATTGAATATGTACTAAATTGCTTCGATGCATGGTAAGTAAAATGTAATAAACAAAGCATATTCTGTGTTAGAGTTAACATAAATTTAAAAATATATTCCATTAATACAAATTATTTACTTTAAATTATAAAAATTTATTTTAATTTAAAGTAAATAATTTGTACGTGTGCTGATTAATATTTCTACGTGTGCTGAAATAACTGTAGATGTCAAACAAATGCGAGATTCTACATCTTAAACTTAAATTTGAATTATATACATTTCTTAAATTGAGTTAACTTACAACGGATACTTATTCTATGTTGTTTAAGGTATTTAGCATTTTTAGCTTTGTGCTTTCGATTTTAACAAGGATAAATAGCACTCAACGACTTATTTGTACCGGTAACTACTGCCAAGTAACTATTTTTTTTACATCTAAAAAAAAAAAAAAAAAAAAAAACTAAGCAACTTTTATTTTGTTACATTACAAGCATGATATCATAACAGTTTTTTTTTTTAAATTTAACAATTTTCATAGGTTAAAAATTTTTGCAAAAACACTTTAAAAAAGTTTTTTTTATTAGAAAAAGACACAATTTGTGGAAAATTGTTACATTCTTCCTTAATTATTTTTCTTCTCTCCCTATTTCAAAAAGTAGGCATGAGTCTTAAGTAAGTTTAAAAATGTGAGCTATATATGCGAAATATTGTTATATTGTATAAAAACGTATTATAATATTGTACACATAAATGATACGATGCGATGCCTTTTTAATCATTTAGATAATCTCATAAGTTATTTTATCATAAATTCTACTTATAGGACAAAAATATATTCCTCAATATATTAATGAGAAAAAAAATGGAAGGTCATTGAGGTAATTTATTGATACATTTGCATCGCAATGTGTTATTTATGAATCTATTGGGTTTTCTTCATTTTTCATGACAATTTATTAGTGCAAAACCCTGACGTTACTATAGTAGTAGTGTAATTGCTTAGTGATATTAACTAAGATTTAAATAAAATGCGAATATATGACAAATAAAATCAATAAAATATTTTCTTAAATTGGTAAAAATGTGACAAATTAACTGAAATTGGTTCCAAAAAACATACATTTGGTAGGCTCACAATTATTTCAGGCATTTTAAATCCAATATATCCTTACTTGTATCAGATGACAAAACAGATAGTATTTCAAAAATAAGTTATAAAAGAAAAGTTTATATAATCAAATATGTACTAAATTACTTCGATGCATGGTAAGTAAAATGTAACAAACGGAGCTTATTCTATGTTATATTTAATATAAATTTTAAAATATATTCCAGAAATACAAATTATTTACTTTAAATTATAAAAAAAAATTATTTTCAAAACTAAAAAGAATTATATAAAAAAATGCATAATTGAAAATATTATAAATTTTTCTCTTTCATATTAACTGTGAATTTTTCCACGTTTTATTTAAGAAAATGTGTTTTGAAAATATGCAAACTTAAAAAGAAGTGATACAAGGAGCAAATTCGAATATTTAGTGACTTTTGTCAAGATATATAATTTAAATGTATTTTAAGAGATACTTGTTAGAATCAATTTTGGTATAATTTAGTATCTCAAAAATCTTGCAAATTTTATTTACTCTTTAATAATAAAATATTTTTTTCAAGATTTGATTCTAAACATTAATGTAAAGCTTTATTAGAATTGTTTTTTTTTGTTTACTTATCGCAAAAAATATTGTTTACCTTTCAATTTAAATTTGATGAAAATATATATTTTTTAGTAAAAATATTGTTTTCACTGTAAATCAGGCTTTTAAAGTTACATGGCTCTTTCAAACAATATAGATAAATGTGAAAGTATTTATGAATTTCCATTTACAATGCTCTTAAAATAATATCTATTTAAATAAACTTAAATAATTGACTCAAATTTTTCGGGAAGTAATTTGGTGGTGCATATTTTATTTGTTTTGTGTCATTAAAAATATTGAAAGTATATAACTTGTTATTTAGAATGTGCCTAAAAATTAAAATAAATAAGGATTAAAATAATAATAGCAATAAAATTATGATTATAATTTACCCATCAAAAGCAGATATTCATCTTATGTGTGTGCCATGTCTCATAAGTAACTATTATGAACATAAATCATTATTTCTTTCTCCTTGTCTCTCTTCTTTTTTTGCTCTGATAATACATTCAAAAAACAATACAGCTAGCACTATATCGGAAAATTAGCTAGCACTATATCGGCTAGCACTATATCGGAAAATTAGCTAGCACTATATCGGCTAGCACTATTATCGGAAAATATAAGGGAAAAAGATTAGTTGATCTACTTAGAAAACAGTGTATTTCCATTTTATGCAAATGTTCTACTGGCTAATGAAAGCCTAAGAATAGTTACCACTACTAAAATGCTGGTGTAACATTATATTTAATAGTGTAATAGATAATATCCATTAAAAATTAAACTAAGCACTTCTTAATATTTTATGAGTTCAAATAAATTAAATATATTGATGATAAGGTATATTTTTAAAGTTACAGAATAAATTATGTCAAACGACAAAATTCAATTTTGCATCATTAATTGACTTTTCTGAAAATTATTCAGTAATTCAATGAATTAAATTATGTTAAAATTAAAAAATTATTTGAATACCTCAAACATTTAAATTTGCATTTTTTAAAAAAAGAAACTAATAAAAGAAAACATTTTTTTTATTTATGAATAAGTAAAATCTTGTTATTATACAAGGTATTTAGTTATACTTAGGAATGAAGATAGAAATATTAAAATAATTTTCTCTCAAATATGTTTATTAAGTAATTACAATAAACATTTTACGTGCATTCTTAATGTATTTATACAAATATTCATCATAATGATGAGAACAGTTAGTAATAATTGTCTCCAAAGATATTAATGTAATATATCAACTTCTGAAACTTTGTAAGTAGTTATTGCGGTGTAGAAAAATAAATAAAAAAAAGTAATTAACGTGCCACCTGATATAATTAGCCCACGTTTCCGATTTCTTGGTGAGAAAATTAAATTAGTTGCATATCAGAAATTACGCAAATAAGGAACAGCAGATCAGGAACTTTAAGTTAGTGTTATTATTCTGAAATTATGTCGTTACACATAAAACTTTGTTAAAAAAGTAGTTATTTTACATACTTTTGTTTTTTAAACAGTTATTAATCTAAATCAAATATATGATTTACTGTAATAAAATACAGAGATCATGTATTTTGGCTTAAAAATATCTATATTTCTCTCTCTCTCTCTCTCTCTCTCTCTCTCTCTCTCTATATATATATATATATATATATATATATATATATATATATATATATATATATATATATATAGATATAGATAGTTATATATATATATATATATATATATATATATATATATATATATATATATATATGTATATCTGTGTGTATGTATTATTGCTTATTCTATCAAATTAGTGGTTTTTATAGTTTGGACGTCCGTATAGTTGCTTAAAGCAGCTTGGAGGCATTTTTCTTAGAATATTTAACTCGTCTTATATTGATTCTATCTTGAATAAGATAAGAAAAATTTACAGCCGAGTTATTACAGATTCACAATAGAAATGCTTAAGAAATTTAAAGTTATTATAAAATTGGAATAAATACACTCCCAAATCAACTAGCGAATCAATTAAATGTCAATTAAAGTGTTAGGCGCCGAAGTTAAAAGCTCTGAAAATCGCTGTGTTAAGTTTCTGTTTTATAAAAACTGCTTAGCATTTTTTAATTTACGTAATGGCTTCAAATTAAGGTATGCTATTTATGCAACATTGTACAACTATATATTTTATCGAAATGTAACAATGAAATTATTAAGCTCAATGAGAAAAATAGTTTTTAATTGATTATTAATATAGTATTCAAAAGTTATAAATCTAAGTCTATGCAATAATGCTAGAGAGGAAAAATCATTGATTTAACCACTCTTTAAATCGCAAATTTGTTGGTTTTTTCTCCATAAACATAAAACTCATTTTTTTCTTTCTCTCTACATACATATACATACGCTTTTATCGAAATCATTAATGTTTCCAAAAAATGAATTTAAATTTTGCAATAAAATTGATCATAAAAATTTATGTAATGGATGTCCATAAAAATATCTAATCAAAACAGTAATGAAAATATGAAACTTTTTGAGCGCGATAACAGTTCAAAGCATATTCATGCATAAACATATATTAATCATATGGTGGAGATAATTTATTTTATCATTTCATGTAAATGTCGATATGACATCTCTTATCTTTAAATATGATTATTTTTAAGTATGAATAGATATGATTCATTACATTTGATTTTATTGGATTATGTATAGTCTAAAGATATGATTTTCAGTAAACTCGTGTCTAAGTTCACCTTGATTTGCACAGAATTAACCGATAATTCATTAGGTTTGAGCAAAATTTCACATGCACTATCCACAATATATTATTATAAAATGTTTCTACATTATTTAAATAATTTTAATAAGTTAACAAAAAATTTCTGTACCTAAAATAAAATTTTTATTTCGAAGCTCTTTCAATCAAGTTTAAGAAAATTGCAGTTGAATATCATACATTTATTTATAGCATTTTTGAAATTCTATGAAAGTTGTGTTTTTACAGTCAAATGAATAAGTTTCTGAAATTTTATACAGATGTTTTCAAGCAAACTATTTATACAGTGCTTGTGTATGGATTATAATTGAGAAACTGAATCCAAGATATCGAAATACATTTGAAATTATAAAATGTTTTAGTAAATGTCATCCAATATCTGGTCTTTAAAGTAATAAAATGATGTTATAAAAGTGAAATTCTAGAAAAGTTTTTGTTTAAAATGAATTTAATTCACAATTTATGTAAAAATATATGATCCCTCTCAAATGTTTTTCTGAAATTTATTTAAAGTCATCATATTTTACAGATATACATTTTATTTTTTTTTAGAGTCAAGAATATTTATTTTGATTATTTAAATCATTTATTTAGATGTGAAAGGAAATACAATACCTGGTCCGTAATCACATACTGTTTTAAATAAAGACATAATTTATTTCTGTGGTTGTTATACTATTCTTTTCTTCAAAATTGTTTTCGAAGATACAACACAAATGTGTTTTGTGTTTCTTCACAATTGGCAAAAATTTAACACTGCTTGAGTTCTACAGTAAAAATGAAATACATTCTTAACAAAACTTGATTTCTGGTGCTTAGAATAATATTTTTAATAAATTTCATAAAGGAAGTTACTCTTTTAATAAGAATTATATTTGTTTGTGTAATTTGTCTTATAACATTGTGAAATATATGTAAGTACATTTAAAAATAAATGCTGATAGAAGCGTGTGGTAAAATAATAGTGAGTGATAAAAAACAATAGTGAGTGATAAAAAAACAATAGTGAGTGATAAAAAAATCTCAAAGCTTAACTTTTCTTTTCTAATAAAAATACTTTTCTTGATTAAGCTGCGTTTAAAATTTTCAGAGACCATTAACTACCATTTCTTAGTAAGCTAATTTTTCATGAATGGAATCTTATAGCTCGGAAAATTGCGCTATTAGTTTCTGATAATTCAATTTATGAAATCCAAAGATTATATTTGATAACCTATCTCATAATATGTGTGTGGTCTATTGCAATTGTGAATGAAAAGTCCCTTTCATCAGATAATCATATCTATGTGATGCTCTGCTGAGTAATAGTCTATTGTAACAAATAATATTAAATTTGTGTTTTTCCCCTTAGTAAACAAAATAGTTTATACCATTTCACTGTAACTAAAAGTGTGGTTTCAATACTATCAAAATATATACATAAAGGAAAATAACATAATTAGTCTATGAGATGTTGATTAAACATTTTATGTGAATTAAAGAAGCAATCAAAAATACGAAAAATAAGTTTCTCCATCTAATTCCGAATGTGAAAATCATCAGCACCAATACAGACATCTAAACATTATAGCAAAATGTCCGTAAGGATATAAGAGGTTCTTAAGTATTACTCAGTAAATTCAGCTTATTAAAGCTTTAAATTCCTCAAAAGACTACTCAGTGCATCAGGTATTCATAGAATATCTGTATGAAAATTAGCGAGACGCCAATATCGGATGACATTCCTACTGAGCCTGTTTATAATGCGACAAGGAACAGATAACTGTGCTGTGTATTGTCAATAAAATTTATTGGGGTGGTTAGAACAAGGAGTAGATCATTAAATATTAGTAGTTGTGTTACCTAGTAGTCCAATTTTAAACTGACACTTATACTTGTAAGATTTTTAAAATGTGTGGATGTGATGCAACTCTACAACCTGAAAAACCACTGTTCGGCAGGAGAAGTGATCGATGTTATAACTCGCGACGTTTTCCAGGAATTTTCTATATGTGTCTTCTTTATAAAGAAACTTCAAGATGTGATTATAAACAAACCAATATCGGGGAAACGGGAAATTTCATTTTGAATAAAAATGCACATCATTACTTTGGAATATAATTTACTCGCATACACTGAAATGTAATGTGTGCTATTTCCAATTTGTTATTGAAAAGTAAATGCTTTCCATTTCAAATTAAATACAGAAATTTGAAAAATCAAAAATGCAATCAGAACAAATTTGTTAAAATTAATTAAACAATCAGTTAATTTCCAAATTTATCTGAAAAATGTAACCAAACATTCACTTAATGGTTTATAATAACTATTATAACTACAATATGATTTTTCTTTCATTTTATTCATTTAACAATATAAAATATTACATCTAAGACTAATTTTTAAATACTACTTAAAAAGTCTTAAATTCCTTGAAAAGAATTAAATTTATATTTAACAGTGTCAAAGTGGAAGTGATAAATATTTTTAAAATGTTTACGGAATTCATTATCAATGAGTTCACATGTTAGAACAGCCATAAGGATTGCCTTATAATATCCAAGTTAATGTAAAACATATTTGTGATTCTGTTATGCTCTGCATTTTAGCAAGCATGTCCAGATATCATTTTATTATTAAGAGTTTATAGTAAAATCTTTAATGTTTCGGTACCATCTATTAAAATTTCGTTAAAATAGATAAGTTCCTTATCATCGATGTCTTAAAATAATTACATGAAATTGTTAATATTGTAATATTGTATTTGTCAAAAGCAAAATTAATGTATGTCTGATTAATGATAAAAATGAAAAGTTCCTGTAAACCATACTGACATCATTCGAAAAATTTGTTATTATCTTTTTATTCAAAAATCTATAAGCTCAAATTATGGAATATGTTTCTGACAAAAAGCAAATAACAATTTCTCAGTTTTAATATCAATGATAGTCATAACATTATCACGTAATTGATTTATTGATTATTTAATGTTATCTTTATTCTTTGCATTTAAATTATTCAATTAGTGTTTTTTCCAATAATTCGATCCTTATAAATTTCATTATTGTGCAAGATTAAAGGAATTAGTTCTCTGTTTTGAAATCTGTCTCTCTGTATGTATATATATATATATATATATATATATATATATATATATATATATATATATATATATATATATATATATATATATATATATATATATATATATATATATATATATATATATATATATATATATATATATATATATATTCAGAAAGAAGTGATGTATTGATGAAATATGAGAAAAATATATGATTTGTTAAAAAATAATAATTAAAGTTCCATTGTTTGAAATGTGGTTTCAAGAAGAATGTTAAATATTGGACTCTGTCTGACTTTATTTATGTAATATTTATTATATATATGATGGCAGATATGTAATATTTATTACATAACATATAAAATAATATACTATAAATGTTATAAAGAAATATACCATACTATATTAATTATTTTTGTATTCTCTGTTCTTTAATAACTTTGTAAATTGTAGAAATCATTTCAAATGCATATATTGTTTGCATTCAGATTTGATAAATGGTTTATTATTATATTTTAAAATTCATGTTTTATACGTTTTAAAATAAATGCATCAAATATCAATGTAATCACTATATTATATTTAAAATGAAATTATTATAAATAATTTCCTTGTTTTTTTTTTCTTCATAAAATTTTGATGGTTTATGATATTGGCTTGTTTTCTTTGAATTGGAATCTCATTATTTGTAGCCTTTACCTTACTTTCAGGTTGACTCTGATCGAATTCATTTTCATTCAAAGCTGTTGAGTGAGTAAAAGGTTTAATATACCAGTTTTTAAAAGGCAGATGGCTCTTGGGACAATTAATAGCATTCCTCATTCAGCATTAAAAATTTATACTGATGGCAGCAAGGGCGACGGTGGTATTTTTGTAAACGTTGTTCATATTGAGTCATCTGATGGAACAATTGGCATAAGAGCTAGAAATACTAACCTTTGTTCAGTTTTTTGATCGGAACTTATAGCTATCTATGAGGGATATAGACATAATCTCTAAATTTGTTTTCAGAGACATCTGGATACTAACAGACAGTCTTGCCTCTATGCAGCACTTGTTTCATTGGACGAACATTTTGGAAAACACAAGTTTGAATATTTTAGACCTGGTGACATGACTTTTTACTAAACATTCTATACTTTTTCAATGGATTCCTTCCCATGTTCTATTGAGTGGTGACGAAATTGCATATAGTTAGGATAAGTCAGACACTGCTGACACCTTGCAAGGCAACGATATTCTAACGTTTTCGGAAATTACCACTATTAAAAATATAGAATTAAACGTAATTTGGAGAGGTCCACCTACCCACTCCTGGTACTGTGGGAATAAACCTCGTTGGTGGCACCATATCAATATCCTTAGGATACAGCAGATTAGTCTTTTACGTTGTTTGAGTGGCCACATTAGGTCCCTATCTTTTCAATAGGGCCAGAAAGTCTTTCTGTAGGGTCACTGGTGCAAGGTTGATCAGGAATCCCCAAGATACATTCTTGACTGTCTGAATTTTACTGTGAACGAGGTTTTGGAGAATTCTATTTTATTTGTAGACATTTTAATAATTTTTCGGTTTATGGAGATGGTTTGGCTTAGCTACACCAACTGGGATTTAAAACAACAACAACAAAACACTCTTCAAATTTTGGATGATATAACTACTATTTTTAAGCTGAGATATATTACTAAATATCATTCAATAATTTTGCAGAAAATTTTTAGAGGTAAAAATAATAGTTTTAACCCAGAATATCCATTAAATCGTCTTACATTTGTGTAGTTACAGAAACATGTGAAACTAACATATACTGATAACAATTCCAGCAAATTATAAAGTAGACATTCCAAATTTAATCATAATTATGAGTAGTTCATTTAATTAGTCTCTATCCAAAATATCCATTTTTTTTTTTTTTTTTTTTTTTTTTTTTTTATTTTTTATGTTTGTGTAGTTATAGAAACATGTGAAACTAACATTTATTAATATTAATTCCTGGGAATTTAAAGATTGGAAACCTTTCACACTTAATCATATTTATCAAGCAGCAAAGTCGTAAAGTCTGTATATTATTTGGCTTTTCTGTATAGATTCTTTCACAGCACAACTAATTTAATGCAACTATAATAATCAATCTAGTCATGATCATCTGACCAATTTCACAAATTTTGATACATATTCAATTTAGATCAATTTAGATGTGATATATATTCATTTCTGATCAATATTTAATAAATATGTAATTTATAGATTAGATATGCCAAGTTGAGGAGTTTAATCAAATGTTTAAGGTCAACGAAATTATGAAAACTTTTTTTTTCTATAATATTTAATACGAAAGCAAGACTAAAGTAAACAGTATGAGAAAACAGGCCTGTTAACAATTTTTCCCGTTAGTAAGACATAAATGTTGTTTTACAGACTAAAAATCTGTTAAATGTATAGTAATTTACAATAGTATTACATTTATTTTAAGGATCTCATAATTTCCAGTGTTTAACCAAAATATCGCCAAGAAGATAAGATTTTAGAAAATTTGCAGCTGCATTTAGAAAATGTTTATCTGTAGATAAACTGTCTACTTGATTGCAATATAAATAATACGTATTTTTTTGTTATCATTATAGTTAATTTTATAATTAGTGCCTATAATAAATCCTTATGTCAAAATAAATCACATTTTTCTGTTTGCAAGTCATATAAATACTATACTTGCAATAAAATTTATTCAAGTTTACTAATACACTGTTTGATGAAATATATAAATATGTCACAGTAATGAATCATATTTCAACTTAGGTTTTGTTTATGATGTATATGTTTGTTCATGGCGTATTCAATTATGTTTTAAACTACTCGCATTTCCATATTAAAAAAATTCACATTTATCATAAGAAATACATTGTAATTTGAAGAAATTATGGACTTCTATAGCTGAATTAGAAATTTTATAATGATATTCTAGGACAATAAATTAACAACTTTTAAATATATAAAAAGTAATTACTCTCAACTTTTATGTCGGATTACCAACTGACAAATATACTGATATGACCAACTTACAAATATATGGAAACAACTGACTGAAATTTTAAAAATGAAAATAATCTTTAAATAATTGATAAAATAATTATTTTTTGTCTCATGTAAGCTCATATAATTAGATATTTTAATAAAAACTTTATTTGTTCCAAACATTTTTCCAAACCTATGTACGAACTATTTTAAACTTTGCATGTATAAAATATAACATTTTTATTATTAATAATAATAATAAAAAATTTCATATATATCAAAAATATTTTCCAATAAATGGTTTTACTAAGCACTCCCACTAAAAATTTTCTCATTATTTATTATATTAAAGTGGAAAATTAGTTTTATTTAATCAACGTCAATCCTTTCCTTAAATTAAATTCACTTACTTCGCTGCCAATAAAGCCAGGTGAAATCAACAACCATTATAAAAATACCCCGAAGCAAGTAAGTAAAAGCCCATTAAAACTTCTGGGACCAGTTAAATGCATTAAACAATCCAACTGCTTTGTTAATACCATAACGAGATAATTGGATAAATTTAGCTCCTGCGTAATTTACCATGAGCGAAATTTATCACTGAGGTTAAAAGCGGAAGGGCACAACATGAAAATAACTTCCTGATTTAGTAATGGGTGGTAAATACTGGTTGCTAGTTTCCATTAATGGGAAAAGCATTCATCTGGGAAAATTGCTTCCCAGAAATACTCTCAAAAATAAATAATTTCTTGGTCAAAGTCATCTTTACTAAGCGAAAAATATTTTCCTAAGATATTTGATTATATGTTCATTTAAGGAAAATGTTTTCATATGATTACCAAAGAATGAAGTTAAATAATTCAGAAAAAATGGCTTGGTAAAAGTCCAATATATGTTCACATCTTCAGACACGAAATACAATGTTCAAAATATGTACATGCAAGGTAAAATACTTAACTTCAATCATTTGCAATAAATGATTATAAAAATCAATATTTAATTTCAATTAAGATAAACTAAGAATATTAGCATAACTACAATAAATATTATAAATAATATATTTACAGAATTATATTACCTGAAAACCTTGAATATATTTTAACTGAATCATAAATTAAAAGCGTTTTGAAAGCATCACATTGAGAGTTTAATTAGATTAGATAAATCTGACATAAAATTATAAAAATACATCCTGATTCATAATTAAAGATGGATCAAATGCTAGTCAACGAAATTTTTCCCAAAATATAAAGGTACATTTAAATTTAGATACGTTTCCAAGTCCGTAGTGTATGTTATGTTTTTAACATAATTTCAAATGAAATCTGCATTTAAGACTTACATATTTTTATAAATAAACGTAAACGATATCTTATTGTCTATAGATAATGCATGCTGTAATTATTTCATAATCTTAAAAGAGAAAATGTATAGAAATTAATTTTTTGTCAAAACTTTTTGAAATTATAGATTTTTTATGGAATGTGCATTTAAATAATATAAAAGTTACTTTGTACGTATTTGGGTAATCCATTAAAGAAGATAAAGTAATATAAATTTTTGGAAAAGTAGATAATCATATATTTATTAAATGAAAAGCAATATTTAGTAGACAAATGAAATTTGTGATTTCTCAAACTTAATAAACATTTCTTGTTTTTTTCTCAATTGGTTAAAATAAAAAAAAACATTAGCATTCCATGTTTTGAGATTTAAGTTCACTACAACATATAAATTTGTAATACAGAAATATATATAATTGTAATATTTTTTGTTCCTTTAAAAATGTAGATTAAAAAAAGTTTTAAGTTACTTTTCCCTAATATTTGAAACTTATAATGTCTTTGACTCTTCAATATTGACGAATTTAATATATGATAAAGCATTTGTGTGTGTGTGTGTGTAAACTATGTGATTGTGATTTTAAACTATTATGATTATAAAAAAAACTAATGGAAATTGTATACTTTGGAGAAATTACAACTCATCTAAAGGCATGACATTTTCAGATGAAAAAAACTGCAAATTCATTTAAATTCTTGAACTGCATCTGTTCTATGAACTCGAAGAGTTTTTGTCTTCATATTACTCGTTCAAGAATACGAAGATTCCTTAATTCTAAAATTCAAACATTTAGAGAGAGAGAGAGAGAGAAATTCAATTTTTAATAATTTAACTATTTTCTACAATTTTACAATTTTCTTAAGAAAGTATAAAATTTTTAATAAATTTCTTTACAAATTTGAATAGTTTCAAGGCAAGGAATTTCAGAAATTTTTGATCATCTTAAGATTTGTTCATTCCTCTAATTAGTAAATGTTTCTATTTTCAAGACATTTAACTGATTCATCCAAACTCTAGAAATGATCAATAAGGAATTGTTGTCTTGCAGAAATAAAGCCAATCAAATAAAATACTCCGATGAAATCCAATTTACATCATAATCTACCGAAAAGGATAATAATCTACTGGAAAAAATATCTCATTAGAAAAAAAATATAATTGGGGCAGTTCACATTATGAAAACATGAAGTATTACATTCTAAGAGAATTTAAATCTGAATGCTCTAATGATTGTAGTCATCAATTTTATTTATTTTACTAAGTTTTTAAATTGCATATTATGTAAGATTGAGCGTGAAAATAATACCTATAGAGTTATTTGATTCAAAGTATAATTTTCCTAGTAAAAGTAAAAAATAATAATAATAATTGCACTATTTTACATTATATTAATTTTCAAATGGAATGCATGATGATTCAAGGAATTTATTTATTTATTTTTTTTTTTGAAATCTATTACACCAAAAAAGAAGTAAAGTAAGGTATTAATTTTTTTTTCATATTAAAAACGATAATTTATTTTCACCTTCATCGATATTTGCAGTTATTACAATGTTTCAAATACAGTGCTTGCAATGTTATGACAGGCATACTATAACTTACAAATTCGAGGAATAATTCTACAAAAAAACTATCAGTAATTTTCTAGCCAATACGTTTGTTTAGAATTTGGCACATAGTTGGATGCTCCTTGGTTTTGGAGTAACATTTGGCAATAAAATTTATCTTAATTTAATTTATACTAAATAAATGAACTTTCATCGTTTATTTAATATACACAAATTAAGGAAATAAAAATAATTTATTTGATGGCAAAATGTTAAAAAATAAATTTTTACCTTTCTAGATATTAAATTCATATACAATTTAAAATATACGTCTTGAAGTTATATACTACGTTTTTAAGCTAAAATTCGATATAAATTTTAGTTTGTAAATTAAAGTTTTGTGATTTCTTTTTACTCAAAATCTACGTCCTATCAGGAGATTAATATGATGTTAATATTTCTGAATCACTAATAAAAATTTGTGCAAAAGGAAAAGGCTGTTTTTTTTACATATATTATATAAATTATTAATGGTTTATATATTAGATTCCTATCTCAGGTGATCTCTTATGAACAACTCATCAACCAAATAGAAATGTTGCAATTCAAAGACTGAGATATTACATGTCATGCATAAAATTTATTATTTTTATTTTGGTGCTTTGTGAAAAAAAGTGTTAGGCATGCTGGTATTTTAACGAATAACTACTAACACATAATATATTAAAATTAATGTACGACAATCTATAAATCATACAAAAAAGATAAACATTTACGGATGTTCATGCTGCAAAATAATTTATCTTATAAAACTATATCTACTGTAAATTACTATTTCCATTTATTGAATAAAGTATTGTAATATTAATGTCATGAACACACACACACACACAATTTTTATAGATTTCTAATATGAAACTAATTTTATAAATTTTACAAAAGTATTTTACATATACATGTGCATTTCTGGCTTTTAACAAGAATGAAGGGAAATGTTAAAGTATTATTGTAACATTTTATTGACAGATGACATTTTTTCTACAAATGCGAATGGTCGGAATATATATATATTATATCCTATTGCTAAATGTGAATGGTAACAAATTCATTTGCTGGTATAGCTGCTACTGTTTCCCATAGAAGCTGTATTCCTTAGTATAGAAGCAATGGGACTTTAGATGAATTCTACGGGTATCATGTGACTTTCAAATACTGCCGAAGTGAAACTTGTGCAGTGCTGGTGGTGTGCCATTTGTCTTGTAACGATGATGAATTCAAGACTTACAATTAAACTAACCTGATAGCCAAAATAGTATCTTTGAAGGGTTATAGTTTTGAAATATGGTTGATTACTAGGGCTGATGTTATGGAAATACCACGGATGCTCAAAAAATGATAGCTATTTAGTGTGTAGGTAATGTAGAAATTAAGAGGAGTGAATTATAATATACTCCAAACTGTATATGATACCTAAAGTATGGACAAAATGGAGATGTGCATAATCCAACAATTCAGCCGTTTCTCATAGTCAGGTTTTCTGTTTCAAATTTGTTTATATTGATGTTCAAAGCGGGAGCTGTATACGTCGTAAAGATAATGTTTTTCAATCTCTGATTCCTGTTTGTCATTTATTGGAATAAAAACAATTCTGTTTCTATATAGAATGTAAGCATGTAACTATAAAGAAACTAAGCAGAGCAAACGACACAGGAGTCTTTGCGCTACGAGAAGATTGATTTTTACCTTGTAACAAAAAAAACATTACTTGTTAATCTGGTTTAAAATTTTACATTTATTTCTCACCTATCTCTAAAAACAACATTTTTATGAGTAAATGTCATATGAAAAATTATTTTCGGAAAATAAGCATTAATTATACAATCAACAAACAAATAGAAATATAAGGTATCCTTGTAAAGATTTATATTATTTGTACTTTTTGTAATACTGACCATTCCATAAAATGTCCTTTCGAGCATTGTGATTTCCAAGAAAGTACACTAGATAGATGACCAGTCTATCACACTGTAAGACTTTAGGTTTTGAGGAAGCTGTTCTTTAAACCCTTATCTCAATCTCATTAATTAATGAAACTTGTAAGGTACTTCCCAACACGTTTGTTAGTTGGTCCAAAACGCTTTGCGTTATTTTACTTCCAGGGCGAAATTCTATAGCAATATTTTTATTTCGGTGGGTATTTTATATTATAGCCTTTCTTTATGCCCTTCATTATCAATTTTTCTTCTGCCGAAATGATGAACATCATGCAAGCATCTGCAGGTCTGTAAGATGCAGGATTATTGAATAAGGATTATCTGGTTTCCGTCAAAACTAATAATAGTACGGCAGTCTTAAACTTCTTACATAAATTATTTGTACTGTTGTTAAACAGCGGGTTTTGGGAACTGATTATGGTATTCAGATGCAATTTCTTATCACAATATCGTTTGTTTTTATGATAAAATGATCAAGATGCAGTTTATTATTATCAAAATAAACCGTAACCATTATAAGCAATTAGCGATAAAGAGACGACTTAGAGTTCTCTAAACGCCGTGCAGTTACACAATCCTTTAAAATGACTGTGATCAGAGCACATAGCAGTGGATCACCAAATTAATCTAGGAAATACAATTCTCTTAAAGATCTTTCATGATTAGGATTGATATATGTTATTCAGTTAACTACGCATCTTTCACTTGCTGAAATAGTCTATGACAACAAAGGATTTCTTGTTCTCTTTGTCATTTTGGGAAACGCAATCTGGCCTCTTAGTGATGTTTGTGTTATATTACTTTTGCATATGCTCTCAGATTCGAGTTACTGATATTTTTCTAATAGTATTACTTTTATTACAGAATTTACAACATTTTCACACTTTGAGTTTGCATTTTTTGGAAAATAATATCTCTTTCATTTAATTGAAGTTCATTATTAATGCAAAACATTTGACAGTTTGATTATTGTGAGAAAATACTTCCAACATAATTAAACTCGAGTTCATTATGACACATTTTCCAAATGAAAGTTCTGTTTTCATTCCCCAAATCTAGAGAAGCTGGATTACTTGTCAAATGACGAGAATTTAGAAGTCGATTGTTTCATATGCCTTATCGCTTTATTCACAATTTTCTAGGCATGATCTTTGGGTAAATTCATTCATATTATCAAGAGATGTTCTATTGTTATTAAGAACTTCATTTTTATATTCATGTAGACGTTGAATTTATCTAGTGTTACGCCTTAGTGTTGAGTATTTTTAAAATTCTAGAAACAAGCCACTAAAACATCACCATTTTTCAGAATAGATTTCCAACCATAGACGCATAATCATGAATTGTTCATGGCTTTTACCATTGACAGCAATTACCTTCAAGTTACACCATAGTTCTTTTTTGACATTTAAAATTTCTTACTGAAACAAGCAATGACATGTTTTCGTCTATTTACTTTTTTTCAAAGGAACTGCTCTAATTATTTTGTTAACAGTAAATGAATACAAAAGAAAATATCTCTTAATGATTAGGATATTTGTATACAGATTTTAAATCACTATTCGTCTGTTCGAATGTATTCAATAATCATCAGTTCACTGAAAATCATATGTTGTGTCTTTGTAGGTGCATGTAAGCATTTTTAAATTCTTGAGAAGTATTTCAGTAAACTTTGCTTATGCTTGCATAATACCAGGAAACTTCTCGGCTCATTGAAGTATTTTGGTTGATCCCAGTTTTCAAAACAGTGATTCTATTCTGCATTTGTTCGAACACCGTCGGATAAAAAAATATATCTGAAACATAAGAATCTTGAACAAATAACTTACACTGCAATGGAATATGTTTCTGATTTTTTTTTCAATTTAGAAAGTCACTTACATTATTTTAAATTTCATGCTATTTTTCCACAAAGATGTCTAACCATTTCATACAGACAAGTATAAGTCAGATGAGAAACCACACTCTTCAAGCTCTATTAAACACGTGAACACACTGTTCAGTAATGAAAAGATCGAATGGTTTAAATGAAAATTGCTGCAATCTTAATTTGCGTTTTAAATGCTGGTTTTTCTATGTTTTTCACAATATATCACAACTTTCCAAAACACCAGTTTTAATTATAATATGGAGACTTACTTGTTTTAAAAGAGGTAATCTAATGTATTTTCTGCTTTGGAGATGTTCGATATTCTTCTTAGTTTAGATATTCAGATTTCTGTAATCTGTTGTTGGCTAATGTTTTGTGCCATAAGAAGGATTTCTTACGCTTTAGAATACTTAGTGATGCTAAAGAGCTGTAGACGTTTTAGTGATATCATTATCTTCTATCTATTGACAAAATTTCCCGACGTCCTCTTTCTTATCTAACTTTATTATTTAAGGTTGTCTAATAATTGTTTTGGTATTGATTCTGTGCTTTTTTAGCTCCTTACTTCCCATCCACATTAATGAATAGGAGAAACCGTTTCTACCATAAGTCTGATCAAAGCAATATCATGGAATTTTCTTTCCCCAATCAATTTGTCTATGAAGTTTCTAATAGCTTAACTGAAATATTCATCAATCTCACTGACTAAAACAAATTTACATATCACACTTAATTAACTTTAAGTAAAATTCTCTCCTTTTATCTAAAATTGATAACTTTGTTAAAACTGCATCTTTATAAAGTATCGCAAAGTTAAAACCAACCAGGACAGTATTCTGTATGAAAATAGAAAAGAGGAAATTTGTTACTCGAAATCTGAACCTTCTTCATCTATATTAGTTGCTGTTACTACGCATTTTTCTCAATGCAACACATTGATGCCATCTAGAGCCACTATTTTGTTTCTTCAAAACCAATTTACAATGGCAGATTGCCATAGAAAAAATAAAATTTCTTCACGAAGTCTTGGACTTATTTTCGTGAGTTGGTGATATCATCAGCATAAATAATATGTTTAAGATGAAACATTAAAAGATGGATGCTTTAAATTCCCTTACACAGAAATTTTGTCAGCATTCAAATTCTGTATGAAATGGAAAGCAGTGAATCCAAAAACTCCACATATAAGTGTCTTACTACATCCGTTTGGTTCATCATCACTTAAGTTTAGTGCAGACTATCCGACAACAGCCATACTCATTTATTTCTCCTTCAAAAATAGTCTGTTATCTTATGCATGAAGTTAGGAAACCTGCTAATATTTATCTCTGTATGGATCCTCTACTGCACACGAGATACCCTATATTTTTTTCCTTAGTTGTCATTTCGGTAAAAATGTTATTTACTTTTTTTGCAAAGAAAAGATTTTTTTGATGACATTAAAGTAGTAAACCCAGCATTTCACTATCACTTTTGTCACTTTCATATTTATTTTTTAACAGTTTGTAGATCTTTCTTTGTAAGCAACTGTGTAATATTTCCTGGGCATCAATTTATTATTTGAAAAATTCCTTCTAGGTATGATTGAAGTAGAATAAACATCTCACCTCCAAACGATTTTTAAAACGCATCCAGAGGGGCGCTAAAGACTAATTGATAAACTTTTTTAAGCTAGATGTTAAATTATGAGCTTTAAACCATGAGCCGTGAGTCAGACTAAATTTTTATCGAATATTTGGCTGCCATAATTTGTAGAGTCGGTTACACTAATGATTCTTAATAATGTTTCCGAATTATTGAAGTACTGAAATATGGGGAATCTCTTCTTGCACGGAAATTTGGACATTCTTTACATTTTATATTTTGTGTGTATATTCAATGGCAATATAAAATATTTATGTTCCTACCAAAGGTATACACCCCCTTTTACATCCATAAACTTTTCTTTAACAGCCACGATTTTTTTTCTTTAAACTTTCATTCAGTTTTCTATTAGTCAATTTTTCGAAGAATGGAATTGCAACATATACTTCAGTTCTCATTTGTAACTTGTCTACTTTAATTTTTTCTGTTTCTTGATATGTCAGTTTTAATCTATTTTCACTCTCCTTCAATTCATGAATTTTCATTGAAAATTTTACTTTCATTACCATCAACAGCTCAAACAATTTCCTCACTTATTTCTCCTTTCTATGCATAATGGGGATTCCAATTAAATATTACTCCCGGCATGACTTGTTATCATTTTTCCACGGCAAAGTGTATGTGATTATTCAGAAATAAAGAATATATCAATTATATCAGAAACATTTATTCGCAGTGTTTTCAGTTAAAAATGACTATAATTACTTTAGCTTGGAGTTTTCTTCAGATTAAGGACTATAGTTTCTACATTGCAGAACCTATGCACACCACCGTTTAGAGCTATTGATTTAAGCGTCTAAATAACCAATATATAACTCCTTTAACTCATTCCCTGTTTGGCTTATATCAATATTTATAAGTGAAGTACTGGCAACTTTCCATAATATTTTTTAGTAACCGTATATGAGATAGCCACTTTCCTGTTGGTTACATCGAGTTAAATCATCGAGAATTGTAACTTTTTTTGTTACCAAAAATTTTAACCAACAATCTTAAAACTAAACCAAATTTATTTCTAAAGCCTGAAAACAGACATTTTTACAGAATAAACATTCTTTGGATGGTAAAATTAACTCATTTAATGATAATAATACCATGAAAAATTAAGTTAAAATCTCAAATAAATATTGAAGTAATATCTAGAGCTAATATTAAAAAAATAAATTTTACTGCAGTAATTTAAAATTCATTTTTAAAATTTACTTCTAAGAAATATTTTTATATTTAAACTTTTAATCATAATCTATCTTTAAAATGCAACTTTTATATTCTTCATTAATATTTTGATAAAATATTTAGATTCTATGAGAGAAAAGAGTTTTTGTGAAAAAATATATTTATAAATTAATGAGAAAAATATACGAAATATAATCTGATATGTTTGCATCCAAGTTTGAAAAAGCGTAAAATGTTTAAGTGCGTCAGAGAATCTGAAGACATGTTTTTAATCACTAGAATATTTCAAATAAAAATGAAATTTTCACAATAAATTTATTTTAACACATGGAAAAGCTGGAAATTTAAAAGATATTCATTCAAATGTCGTGCATAACGAATTGTTGCTATGGATACCATGAAAGATTCCGCAGTCTCTATAATTATTTCTTGAAGCACATAAAATTTTTCTCCAGATAAGTTTAATTTATTGAAATCTTTTGATTTTAAGTCTGAGAAACAATTTAACTTCTGACAAGGATTTTTTTTGTTGTATATTCAATTTTTAAAAAAAAGCTTAACTTAATACTTTTATTCCCTTAAAAATCATTTACAGAAGGCTTACATTGCTGAATACGTCCTCTATATTTTAAACTGAATTAAAATAACATTATGTATATATATATATATATACGAAAATTTGCATTTGGTCTTTTATTCCTTTTTTCAATAAATATATTTTTCATAAAATTAATAAATACTTTAGATTTCCCATTGATTCTAATTTTCTATTTTTATGAATGTATCAATATTTAGAATTCGGTAATATAATTTTTTTATGAAATTGAGGTAAAGTGTGTGCAGTAATTTATAATATCTTATTGAGTTCGTAATGAAACTAATGATTAAATTAATATTTAAGTTTAATGAATATATATATATATATTTAATGAATATATGTATATACATATTTAAAATGAATTTAAAGATTTAATTGACAAAATAGTAAAGAGATATTTACTCAAAATGCAAACAAAGAGAGAGAGAGAGATTATAATGAATTTTATAAAATACGCTTTGGTTAATTTTAATTTTTTTAATTCTAACTATAAATTTGTGTTATATTTTTAAACTTACTGTCTGTTTAAGTTTAATGAGATTACTAAAAAGTATGCAAATAAATTTAGATATATTAAAGGGGAGATTTACTGTCCCAATCAAGTTTTAATTCACTTTTTTTGCTTGATTATGGCAATTTTTTTAAAATCATAAAGTATTATTTTTCATACTCATATAACTTATAAATGTATATTATATACAAAGATTTGATTTAAACAGAATATCAATATTAAATTAAACTCAACTAAAACAATGAACTTCTTGAAAATTATATATTTGCAAAACATACTTACGAAAAACCAAACTACTTATTGGTAAAGAAATATTTAAAAAAAAATATTAAATTCGTTAGATTATTTCATCTTGTTATTTCATTTATGAGTATTGCTTTTGCCGGAGCATATACCATAGTTTTCATTAAATTTAGTCATTCATTTATTTTAAGGCAACATCGCATATTTAAATATGAATTGTCCATAACCCCTATAATAGTTCATAATCAATAGATTTTTTAAAGCTGAAAACTAATATATTTATTTAGGATAATATACTTTAATGTACAATTGAAATATATGGATTTTTAATCTTTCTCAACAACTTGAAAAACAAGTCAGCAATTTTATTAATTTTTCTGTAAATCATTTGGTATATATAAATATATATATACACACTCTCAAAACTACTACTTAAACAATCAATTATACCACTAAATTTCAATTGGCATTCTGTACTGATTTATTTTTTTCTGAAAAATAATTACATATTTGTGCTTGTTCCTTTTTTTAATACTCAGATGCTGTTTTTACAACAATGTTGCTCTAGTTGATGTATATGTAGGAAATCAATCTATTGAAGTTTTTGGATATCCCAATTTATACATTAAATGTTTTTTTCAAGCGTTAATCCTAATTAAAATAACTTAATGATTAAACAATGTTAATAATCTAATTAAAACACAAGCTTAAATTAAAACATTGTTTAATCATTAAAATAACTTAATGATTAAACAATGTTTTAATTTAAGCTTAATTAATGATAGTTAATATGAAAAGAAAAAAAAATCACGTTTGATTGAAGTCAACACATAGAGAAAATAAATGCATAAAACAAATTATTAAATGAAAAAAAATCGAGAATTGAAAATTCTATAAAGCAGATATATATATATATATATATATATATATATATATATATATATATATATATATATATATATATATATATATATATATATATATATATATATATATATATATATATGTAATATACACCCTGAGACTTTTTTTGATTTTGTTCCAATACTGGACATTTCTGCACAGTACAATATTTAAAACTGAAGGTAAAAATTCTGTGTTAAAATACTAGTCAGATGTATACAATGGTATGTATTAAAAGTTCAAGAGAAGCATGTAAAAGATAATTTTGGTTAAAAATCTTAAATAGAATTCAAGAAACATGTGGAACGTAATATGTACTACTTGTTTTCAAGTATATAAACAAGACGGGCATTGATCATGCTCTCCAAAGTTTTAACAAGGCAATTTGTGAGAGCGATTGGACGATAGTTTTGAGGATTAGTTTGATCTTTCCTTGGTGTAAGAAATGAAATAATAATTGCTTTGTTCCAGAAAATGGGATAGACTTGTTGATTCCATATTCTTCTGAATAGAAAAAGAATGTTTATTAAAGATTCATAATTAAGATGACAAAACATCTTATATGGAATACCATCTGATCCCGGAATATTATTTTTAGTTTGGGACAGGGCTCTCTGTAATTTTAGCAAAGAGAAATTGCATTTATATGGATGTGTGGCTTTTTCATGATTTTTTATAGGTTTCTTTTCAGCTTGCTCAATTTCTTGATGGTTGATGGAAATAGGTTATTTCTGTGGAATTTAAAAGGTAAATATTCTTATTAGAAATGAACTGTTCAATTATGTTTCCACGAGGGTTCATATTATCGATACCCCATAAGGTGTTATGGCCATAGAATTCACCAAGTAAAATAAAGTGTGTAGGTAGTTGGTCCAGCAAACTGTTTAAATCGCTTTCATGGATGATTGCATGGGACGGTAAGTAAATGTTACAAATATTAATGAGAGATATTGAGTATATGCGTACTGCAAGAGCCTGCAATGAATTGTTAAGGGATTGTATAGTGCTAGGAGTATTACAAGAAACAAGAATGCATACACCTTCAAAAATTAAATCATGATTAACATCTTTAATCACACAATTATATCCACGCAATTTTAAACTGTACTGAGGTTTAAAAAAATAGGATATGCAGGTTTATAATTGCTTTTATATCTTCCATATGAGGGTGAAGACCTCGACAATTCCAAGAAACGAAGGTTCTCATTAAGCTAAGCTGAATGCTTCAGCATTGAGGCACGCCATCTGGGATTCAGATGAATTTCAACTTAGGCGTGTTTCATCATCTGCCGGGTCTACGTTCTTTATATCTGTCTTAGAATCAGTTGAGGTTCTTTTGCTCTTTAAATATGATTTATGGAGCCCTTCTTTTGCATTCTTTTATTTTAAGGATGTTTGAGACTAGGATTTTGCAAAAGACAGTGAAAAAATTCCTTTCGGAATAGGTGAAACATATTTATAAGAAATATTTGAGAGTAAGTTTGGAAAATTTAAGAAATCTGTTTGGGTACTACAAGATTTCATGACTTTTTTAATTGCTTGTGAATAGCTAATAACTTGATTAGGGTACGGGATGACTCTGTATGACTGGCTTCAGGATAAGTTAAGTTTTATTTTATTTTCACACTAATAATTTCCTTTCCTAATATCCAGATTGGGCATGACCGGGAGTACGAGGGATGTTCACCACTGCAGTTGACACATTTTTCTCGTAATTGAAACTGAATACTGTCATATTCAACAAATGCTTATCGAGCACAAGTCAAACGTCTCCTACAAGAAGTTTTTGCATGGCCGAATCGCTGACATTTAAAGCAATGTAATGGATTTGGTATGTAGGGGCGAATACTAAAATTTAGGTAGCCAGCTTTAATAGATTGATATAGTATAGGAGTAGGAAACGTGAGTATAAGGTGTATAGTTCTTATATATTTCCCTCTCTCTCCTGATTGTAATTCGCTGCACATGTTGTACTTTTTAGTCAACTAGATTATGCAAAATTTCCTCCTCTGAAATATTAAATAGATCAACTTCTGAAATTAATGGAATGTAACCTACTATGAGGAGATAATATAACTTCTATATTACCAAGGTATTTTAGTTTTAAGGTGGCTTTGTCCTGTTCAATTGATGAAACTTCAGCAAAGAGATCACCAGATTTCATCTTGCGAACATTTTTGACATTTCCAACTGTACAAATACGACTCTTATTAATTAAGAAAGGGGAAACAGTATCAAAATTGCCCTCAGTTTTTTAATAACAAAATATTTCTGATCCTGTATCATTTGTTGCTCCATAGGGAGTAAAGAATTAGAAGTACATTCCATAGAAATAGATTAATTACTTCAAGGCCTGACTTCACCACCCACCATCGAGCCCAACAAGGGGATGCAATGTAACTGCATCAGTGCTAGCCAGTCCTTATACGCTTTCATTATATCTCTGACGTGGCCTCCACCCTTATTCTGTCACACAGCAGATATATGATCGCTTGATCCATGAAATCCGATTAGCATGCTGAGGACCACAACACACCTCCCGTTTACCTGAAGCAAAGGCCAAAGTAATGTGTTGGTCTCTGAGAACCTCAATAACCAGGATCCACCTTTTCAGTGACACGGGTATCCACGCACTGCAAAATGCGGGTGATTTAGTCCCCAAGAGAAGCTAATAGCAACAGGCTGGCAATAGCTACTCAAGGGGAACTCTCAATCTCTTACAAGGTAACCACAATGAGGGAGAAAAGAAAAAAAAAGCAGAAATGCAGAGGGGAGAAGAAAATAAAGCAAAGGACAGTTCATTAGGGTATCTCGGGATTGTGACCCCCGTGTATACTTAAAGGAAAAAGACCCCCTGAGGGGATATACACCCTGAGACTTATGATCAAGGTCACCTTGATCAAGTCATCACAATCATCAAGGCATGTCTGCTCATGCAAAAAACTTGTTTGAGGTCTAAACATACACTCCACCTAAGGATTTGAAAGCAATTTCTCATGACTGCAGAATCATTTTCGTGGTTATTCATTGCAGTTAACTGCTAATTCACCTGTCAAACTGAGGGTTCTATGCGTGTTGCTGACCTCCAGGTAAGCATTTATGTGTGGGTTATTTTTCAATAATATATGGCTCATTATCTTATCACCGTTATACCTTTACAAACTTTACAGAAAGTTAAACTGCTACATTTTCTGTTTGGATCACAAAATGTTTACTTAATGGAACACTTAGAAAAAATTCACTGGGTGACAACATGAGTGTCATCCATAGAAAAATACCTTTTCCGTTAATGAACAAAAAAAAATTCTAACTGACATACGGTACATGCACACCACAATGTCTACAGTTTTGCATTGATATATAAGATTGCCTTTAGAAAGAAATTACATTTTGCTTCGTTTATGGTTCATAATTTTATACTTTAAAATTTTGTTTGACCTGACTTATTTATATAAAGCAACTAATCTCAAAAACAATTTAAGCGCTGTAAATATTATCAGCTATAACGGGCAGAAATTTCAAGAGTATATATATTTAATGGAAATGTATTAATTATCATTCGAAGAAATTTTTCAAATGATAATTTTGTTTGTGAAATTTTGTTAATTTTTTATGCAAATATTACCGTACAAAAAGTCAAAATTTATTATTTTTAAAATTTATTATTAAATTCAAAATTAAAGTCAAAATTTATTATTAAATTTGTTATATTTATGCAATTTACTAATGTCAGATTTAAGTTTAATCTGGACACAAAGGTATAATTTAAACCAAAAAAATCATTATATTATACAGGTAATTTTAAAATAATGTTCATATTTGAGTATTTAGCATAACAATTATATTTTTACCCGTACTATTATTAATCATACAATGTTGGGAAATCAAATTATTCTGTTACAAACAAAATGGAAAAAAAAAATCAATTGTAAAGAAGTAGCTAGAATGGAGTGTTGTAACAATGTAAATTTGTAACTGTGTAATAATTATCCTTTATTTAACAAATAATAATGCGGTAGTTTTTTTATTTATTTTGGTATTCTAAAATGTGTTTACAAAACATATTTAATTATAAGCATATAATTACTGGAAATTTTTAAACGAAAACTGTGTTTAACTACATTATAAAAATGTAAAATATAATTGCTGTCAGTTAAAAGGTAAAGTTTTCTTAAATTAAAAAAAAATTCCAGTTTTATTAAATTAATTTAATTTAAATAATAATAATACTATTGTAGCTAATGTAATCACTAGAACAAATATTCATACTCTAATGTTTTGAAATATCTAAACATTTTCAAATCAATTATTTATAATGAAATGATGCGAAATTATGTAAAATATATATACTCATCATTAGAACAATTTTTTTTAAAAACATCAAAGAACATTTTTTAGTTTATTACCGATATGCGATACTTAATGTATGAAGCTTATTTTATCTTCCGTCAGCACATTTTTTATCTAGACATTTTCTTTTGAACGTTAACAATATCCATTCTTGAAAAATAATTATTTTTTTAGTGATGGAATTTAATTTTAAGCACCAGTAATTCGATTTTCAAACATTGAAACTTTTGAAGCAAGGTATTTAAGAATTTTTTCTATCGACATCCAATCAAATTTTTTGAATATGCTTTACTCTTTTGATTGTTTATTATATTAATATCTTATTAACGTCATGCACACGGCGAATTACTGCAAGTATAACAGTGGATATAATCACTTTATTTAATGCTAGATGTAACACAAGTTAAGTCTTGAGTCTTTTTTTAGCAGCATAATGATTAATTTTGAAGCTTGAGAGAATATTGGATAAACATCTTGGATTTAAAAAAAATCATATTTATCTTTTATTGTTTTTAACAAGTTACAGTATATTATGTGATATACGCAAGAATATTAACATCGATCTGTTTAGCAATTTTAAAATGTAAAATTTTATTTAATTTCAATAAAACTTCTTTCTATTCCACTTTTAACTGAAACTGTTATATTTCTCAATATAATATATAATAATATTTAGAAAAATAGACTTACTTGTTAAGGGAAGAAATTAAAAACTTAGATCTGTTCTTAGTTGCTTGTAATTTTATAACTTCCTTTTCTATTAAATATAGTTAGAAATTATAAAATTTAATAGAAAAACTACTCTATTATATATATATATATATATATATATATATATATATATATATATATATATATATATATATATATATATATATATATATATATATATATATATACCGGGTGAGCCAAAAGTTCGTTGCAATTTTAAAAATTCATTAAAAATAGAAGAAAGTGAGATAAAGAAATGCGGTTTGCAAGAAAGGGCTCAAAAGGCAGTCGGATTTTTTTTTAGCAGCAAAAAAAGTTTTAGTTAAAAAAGTCAGATGGTGCTGACATCGAGAGATTCAGCAGAATTATGCAAATTAATCTTGCGATAAAAGGCCGTGATACTCCAGAATTTCTCATTCGCTTTCCGAATGTTATCATTACCTTATCGAGCGTTGTTGGTTAAGTTGTTCTATTTGAACGGAGAGTCAGGAACTATTGCGTTGCGAAAATTTCGCACGACTAAAGAACTGAAGGAGAAGAAAGACCCCATATCGTGTCCTGGAATAGTCAAGCTTGTCAAGAGGTTCGAGGAAACTGGCTCTTTGGAGGATCGGCCACGCAGTGGAAGACCTCGTTGGCGGAGAGCCGAATTACTGCGGTGGAAACCACAATGAATGATTTAGCGGCGGAATCGTCCATTGGGAGTAGCAGTGCTCGCGAAGCTGGAAGAATATTGGATATGCCTCAATCATCGATTCGACGTATACTCCACGGGATATTGCATCTCTATCACTTCAAACTGCAGTCACTGCAGGAGTTACAACCGGGAGACACAGCTATGAGATAATCATTTGCCGAGTGGGCTATGGCAAGAATCGAAAACGACTCTCAGTGGTTGTTCAACGTTTTCTGGATGGATGAGGCGCACTTCACACTACACGGGGATGTCAACACCCATAACACTCGTATATGGGCAACATCTAATCCTCATGAATACACGAGTAAATCTCTGCATCCAGCCAAGTTGACAGTCTGGTGTGGCTTCACCTCATCTTTCATTGGCGGACCTTTCTTTTTTAAAGAACCGTGTCCCAGATTGGGCTGGGAAACGTGCACATTAACCGCTAAACGTTACCTCACACTTTTGCGTGACAAAGTCGTGCCCGCATTAAATAAAAGAGGTGCGTTATCTGTAATAAACTTTATGCAGGATGGGGCACCACCATATTATACCAATCCAGTAAAACGATTCATTTGGAGTACCTTTGGTGAGGAGAGACTGATCAGTCGAGGTTGCAAGATCGCCTGGCCTCCACGATCACCCGACCACACTCTGGTCGACTTCTGGTTGTGGGGCTATTTGAAATCAAGTGTGTACCGTTCATCTCCTTCAACATTGGCCGAACTGAAAGATTCCATCTGTCGTGAGGTTTCTGCAATTCTTTCCGACGTATTGCATTCAGCTGTAACGGGCGTTGCGAGTCGCCTTAGTTGTGTCGTGCAATGTACTGGAGGTCATATTGAACAACTGTTATTATCAGAATAAATGAATGGAGCGTACTGTTGTCCTTTTCATTGTGTTTCGGGTTGTCAGCGTCATCTATAGGCGACTTTTTTAACTAAAACTTTTTGCTGCAAAAAAAAAAAAAAAAAAGAAAAAGAAAAAAAAAATCCGACAATTTTGTGAGCCTTTTCTTGCAAACCGTACTTCCTTATCTTACTTTCTTCTTTTTTATGAATTTTTAAAATTGTAACGAACATTTGGCTCACCCGGTATATATATATATAAGATAAATGTATATATATGTATGTGTGTATACATCTATATATATATATATGTTTGTGTGTGTGTATATATATATATAAAATATATATATATATATATATATATATATATATATATATATATATATATATGTGTGTACGTTTGTATGTATAGTGTATACAGCTGTAATATTTTCCCCTTCTGTCTCCAAATTTTCTCTGTAATAAAATATATGTTTAATAAAGATTATAAAAATTTTTGTTTCATAATATAATTCCATTAATATTTTAAAAGAAATGGTGAATCGAGTCAATGGTTAATTACAAAAAATTTCAAACAGATTGCAATCTTCGAATACACTACTGACCATTAAAATTGCTACTCCAGGAAGAAATGCAAATAACAAAATGATATCTATTAGACAAACATATTATACTAGAAATAACAAGTGATTAAATTTTCCAAAAATTTGGCTGGATAGATCCTGAGAAATCATTACCCAGAACAACCACCTCTGGTAGTAATAACAGCAGTTGTACGCCTGGGCATTGAGTCAAACAGAGATTGGATTGCATGTACAGGTACAGATGCCCATGCAGCTTCAACACGATGCCACAGTTCATCAACCGTAGTAACTGCCGTTTGGTGACGAGCCAGTCGCTCGGCAACCATTGACCAGAGGTTTTTTATTGGTGAAAGATCTGGATAACGTGCTGGCTAAGGCAACAGCCGAATATGTTCCGTATCAAGGAAGGTCCGTACAATACCGACAACATGCGGTCGGGCATTATCCTGCTTAAACGTAGGGTTTCGCAGGGCTCGAATGAAGGGTAGAGTCAGGGGGTCGTAACACACCAGAAATGTAACGTGCACTGCTGAAAGCACCATCAATGCGAACAAGAGGTGACCGAGACGTGTATCCAAAGGCACCCCATACCATCACGCCAGGTGATGGACCAGTATGATGATGACAAATGCACGCTGCCAGTGTGCGTTCACCACGTTGCCGCCAAACACGAATGCGACCATCATGATGCTGTACACAGCTGGATTCATCTGAAAAGATGACGTCTCGCCATTATTGCGCCCAGGTTCGTCGTTGCTCACACCATTGACAGCGCTCTTGTGTATGACGCAGCGTCAAGGGAAGCCGCAGGCATGGTCTCCGAGCTGAGAGTTCATTCTGCTGCAAACGTCGTCGAACTGTTCGTGCAAACACTTGTCTTCCAAAAGACCCCGTTTCTTGACTCACGGCTCGTGACGTGGTTGCACGATCTATTACGGCCATGCGGATAATATGTCTGTCTTCTCGGCTGCTGGTGATAGGTGGCTATTGAGATCCCGCATGGCGTTCCGTATTACCGTCCTGAACCCATCGATTCCATATTCTGAAAACAGTCATTGGATCTCGACCGACGCGAGCAACATAATAATAAATGCGAGCAACATGCGATAAGATAAACCGCAATTCCGGTACGCTACAATTCGACCTTTATCAAAGTCAGAAACGTGCTGGTACGCATTTCTCCTTCTTACACGAGGCATCACAACAACTATTTACCAGGCAACAACGTTCAAATGCAATTTGTGTATGAGGTACCTGCTGTACAATTTCCTCATTTAAACACAATGTAGGTGTCGCTACTGGCGCCTGATTCGTCTGAATGCGCTGAAAAGCTTATCATTTGCATATCACAGCACCTTCTTCCTTTCATATAAATTTCACTTCTGTAGCATGTCGCCTTCTTGGTGTAGCAATTTAAATGGCCAGTAGTGTATATATCATTATGTTTATTTACGAACACATGGGTATCTATAACCTTTATATAATGCTATATAGACCTTTAGACTGATATTTTGTATTGCTTGTAGATTTTCCTTGAAATCTTAATGTTTTTTTTTTTATCAAATAGAGTTAACTTTAATTTATGCTAAAACTATATTTACTGTAATATCCAAATTGAAGATTTTAACATTATAATTTCTGAACTTATAAGATCCAAGATCCTAAGAACCATGATTAATTCCGATTATACATAAATAAAAGTTATCAAAATCTAATAAAAGTTAACACATTTCCTAGATGTAAATAATAAACAATATTTTTCTATACATATTAATAACTTCCTATTGGCTAATATATGCCTTCTTGCATATTAAAAGGCTGAGTGAAACATTTTTCACTAAAAAAGTTAAATTTAATACAATGAAACAGCAAATGTAATTTTTTTTCTGGCTTTAAAAATGCTGTCATGTTATGAGCTATTTTTCTCCATTATTGGTGCCATATGTATCTTGGTATGAAAACACATTTCACTTTAACTTGTATTAAAACAAAATTACTTTTATATTTATTAATTGGCCCAAAACATCATAAAATTTCGTTTCAAAGGACAGATCATTATGGACAATATTGAAATTTTATAATAACATATAACTTTTATCATTTATTTTACTTTGTTAGTTTTCATTTTCTAATTAGATAAAACTATCATTAATAATAATACAGTCATTACTAAAATTTATATTTTTTAAGTATAGATTTTTTTAATTTTCTTAAAATTCAAGCTATAATACAATTTTACAATATTTTATCAAAATTAATATGGTAGGAAATAATTTTATTGAATTTTTACACATAAATTAAATCAATTAAACAACATTTTTAACTACATAAATTATTTATTGAAATACATAGTAACATTGTCTAGTAAAAATGATAATTATTTCGAAGAACATAATAATTGAAATTTGTATAATACATTTAATTAAAATTACTAAATATATTTCCCTGTTTGTCTCTCTATTTTTTCTATTCATTATAATCTTCCATTCATTTATTGTTAATTCTTCGTAGAAAAATTCTTTTTTATAATCTGAATTAAGAAGGAAAAGAGAAAATAATTCAATAAAGGTGAAGTATGCCCTAGGGAAATTTTGAATATGTTACAAATTGGCATTCGTAACGGATATTGAAAACACTTCTTCACATTAATTGAGAACGGGAACTTTTATTCTGCCAAATCTACAAACAATTCATTGTTTTATTGTATTATGTCAGGAAATAATTTTATTGATGTTGATAATTTGGAAAGTTATCAGCGCCTAAAATTTCCTGTTTCAGAACTCTGAACAGTTCAATACCGACAATGACTAAGCTTTCTTCGATTATAATTTCAGATGAAACGTGTGTATACGCAATTGCCTTTCTTGTAAAACATAATATCTTTCTTGTAAACATAATGAAAAAGTAAAAATGAATTCATTTACATAGAAATATGATAGCCGACCACCACAAACCATACCATACCACCAGAAACCTATTTATAGGGTGTGCCATGTTCATACATCTTCACAGAAGAAAGGACAGAGAAACACAGAGTGGCTAAGTGGTTAGCGTCCCTGACTCTTGAACTGTGGGTTCCGGGTTAGAATCCCGATTAAGGCATGGATACTACATTCTTTCTCTGTTCTCTCTATGTTTCTTTGTCCTTTCTTCTGTGATGATGTATGAATGTGGCCCATGCTGTAAACGGATTTGTGGTGGTATGATGCAGGCAATTCTATTCACATACGTGACTTGGTTCACAGCTTCCCGCTGGTTAACGACAAATGGTTAGCAGTTTGTGGCGGCGTTGTGGCATAGAGTTCACCAAAGTGTCAGTCGTTGGAAAAAAATACAGATGTGATAAGCATCATAAAATCCATAGGTAATTTTAACTCGTGAGATACATGTGCTACATGGGAAAACAAATAAATAGAAAAAAATGTTAAGAAATTATACCAAAAGTATTTTTTTACTGAAAAAAATATATAAGATTTTGTAATAAAGCATTTCTTTCTGTTAATTTATTGCTAACTCAGAGATAGTTTCTCGAATTTTTGGTGAACTTGTGAGCGTGGCTGAAGAATAAGTTGGAACATGATTCTGTACTTATGCAAAATGATGATTTCCTTTTCTTTGCAAACATGTGACAACATAAATATTGTAGGACTTAAGTACTTTGCAGACAAAATTTTAAATTCCCTAGCTCATTAACCGAAATATTTACAAGTAAAAAATATTTTATTCTATTTTTATTTAAATAAAAAGTAGATGTTGAGAAAAAAAATGATAATCGTGTAATAGAAAAACGATTAACATAAAGGATATCTAGAAAATCTGGATTCATACTTATAATTTAATATAACTTCTCTAAGTTATATTCGGACTATTAAATTATAATAAAAATGTAATTCTAATTCAAAATTAATATTATTGTTTTAAAATTATTTTTTGACACTAGCTATCATTTTATGATGTCCCTTTAATCACAATCAAAAGTGATAACACTGTAGTAGATTTTTAAATTTTAAAAATTGGTTTATATTGCAGTAAATAAAATTATTACTTTTTGGAGAGTGCTTATGCTGTTATTTATGAAACTTAAAAATACAAGTACATGAACTGAAATATGTCGTATCATTCTTAATACCCCTCAACGATATTCCAATTATAATCTGTGGTAAGCTACTCCATCACACTAGATAAGAAACTAGCGTGATAGTTCAGATTTTTACATAGTTTATCTGGAAATAACATTTCTAGAAATTACATTAAGGTAACGAGTTAATAGGACTCTTATTAGAGAAGAAGATATTATATTTAAATAACTTCTATGAATAAGAGTGACATGCATTTATGTTGATTTCTATGATATCTAAAGTGTTTGACATAAAGTATTATTACCCTTTTGAAAATTTTATAATGGGAAAAATAAAAAAAAAAAATGAAAAAATGTGGGGGAGCATTTATTAAAAACCACAAGTAAACGTGATAGGAAACAACTATGAGAATTGTGTATATTATTTAACTGGATAATTTATATAACAAGGTTTTTTTAATTTTAAAAATGGTTAAAATTTTTAATTTTCCTTTATGAGAACAGAAAAGTTCTACAAAGCCAATCAATTGAAAATCTAGAAGTTCTTATACTTATATCTTACACTTATTTAAAGCATTTGTAAGTATTTAAATAGTGTTATATACAACATGATTTTTTTATTAAATTTAAATTGGTTCTACATACGAAGTTGACTCAAAAAGTGAGACGTAAATGTGACGTAAAGTCTAGTAAAGTGAGACGTTTAATTTTATTTGGTAGATAGCACTTATACAACTATCAGTGGAAAACTTGCAATATGAATTACAGAGTTAAAATTACTTTTCAACAGTGTCCCTATTATAGGCAATACACTTCCTGAAAGTGGAACAAAATTTACATGCAATAAGCAAAGAATTTTGGTGGCCGCTGGAAGCACCACTGCAGAATTATTATTCCCACATTCATATCACAACTATAGACTTGTCATGAATGTGTCATTTGATTGGTCAGTTTACACAAACAAATTTGCATATTTGGTTTCAATTATCCAAATCAGAAGTAATTATCATTCATCCACTTCTGGGAAAATCCATGGAATTATGTAGTTCTCATTGTGACTGTTATGTGTTTCAAAATATACTCTCTCAACTTCACCAAAGATTATGTGACGTGGATCACCATAACCTACTAGCATGACATTGCTCCTATGACATAAAGACATTTCACAATGCGGTCCCAATTCAGATGAAGATGAATACTGATGACCGTCATACTTCTATAATCAAATATTCAACTGCAACCAGATGTTTTAATCAGACATGATACTAGACACATGATTTCCTGGAATTAAAATTTCAGTACATCAATAATATTTGTTTGAAAAGTTTTGTAATATAACAGAAAAAACAAGTAAGCTTGAATGAAATCAGTACATTCTGCATCAGCCTTGTATTATCGATTCATATAAACTGATGAATCTATGCATGTTAATATGGGATAGTAAATTAACTGCATTTTAATTAATTTTACTGCAGTGATCATCACATGGAAAGCGTACTCATAAAGATAAGTTATTTTGTTAAGTTTCATTGAAACTGAGATGTTATTCTAATATCTGATATTTCAAATACCTTTATCTAATTTTATTTAATGAGGCTGATCGTGTTTACTGCTAATCATAAAACTGATTACTCTGAATTAGAATATCATTCGTTTTTTGTATCATTCGTTTTTTGTAAGTGAATAAGAAATAGCTCTTTTGTAAATGTTTAAAAATTTATTCATGATTATCGCTTATTTTTATTCTTTGTGACTTTTATATTGTTAAAAGAGAGCATGTTTTAAGTCCAAAGTACCTGAGTTCTATTCCCTCGTTTCGAAATGATCAAACTTCATAGAAATTTTAACACAAATGACGTATTATAAAATATATTTATATTATAAACGTGTAAGTGAATAAGATATATTTATCTTATAAAACGTCATGTGCGTTCGTTTTGTTTAAGTAATTGCTTGTTTAAATCATCAAATTCTAAATTGTTTGATTTGATAAGTTTTAAGAAGGTTTTTAGATTAAATAAATTTGTTTGTAGATACTAAAGAGCTAAAATGAATTGTTTTTTTATAAACTATTTGAATAAACTAAAATATAATCTGATTCATAACACAATAATCAGTGATGTTGCGAGTAGAAAAAAAAATTTAAAAATTCTCAGTTTGTTAAAAATACAGAAATAGCTTAATCCAAAATTATAAATAAATATACCTTAGTACCTAAAAAAATTCTGAGACACAATTGGAAAGTTTTGAGAAACAAAATCAATGTAACCTCATCTTTAAACAATAATAGTCTACAAAGAGTGTTTTGAATTATAAGATAGTTAATTGTTATTTCAGTACCTTGAATACATTCTCATCTTAAAGAAAATGCAAATACCAATGGTTATTAAAAGTTGTAGAATATGCTATATTAACAGTGCAAATATTTTACAAATTTGGAAGAATGATATGAAAGAAAATAGAATATTAGATGATGCTTTCATGTTCAACTTAGACTATATCCTAATTTTGTAAATTTTGAAATTGATGGGATTATAATGTAGAAATCTCTGCAAATTTTATTGACAGAAGTTGTTATAGTTATGTTATTTGACATATGTGAACTTAATAAAAATGTCGCTATTCAAATGTATTTTTACTTTTGCTTCTTTGAAATTAAAAAAAAAAAAAAAAGCATCTTTGTTTTGATTGAAAACGTAATGAGAAAATTACATGTGATCATCAGATGGTCAAGTATAGTAAAATATATTATTGAGTTTAGAAACTTCCACTAGAATATATGTCACTAGTGAATCTTAAGAAAATGAAAAAAATAGGATATTTATAAAATCTGAAGAAAATACGAATTAATATATTGGAAATAACAATAATGAAAATATGGCTAATATCATTTGGAGATTAAGAAAAATGGAGTAAATTTTGTAATCTAAATGCATTTGTATTTTGATGTTAAGAATAAATTTATAAACGATGAAAAAATTACACAGGCCTACAAAAAAAAAATATATTTTTTGGTGCTTAGGATTTTAGAGCAGATTTTAACTATATTTTTATTGCTGAATCTAAATATGAAAGCAGTTTTTCTGTATCAGCTCTAGATTTTTAGATAAATTCACTTATCTATCAATGCTTTTTTTCTATTTAGTGCTTTCAAGCACAAGTGTTGTAAAATTTATACAGGGAAAGATTCTTATATATTTGCCCTATTGTCAGTCTTCTTTTGTAACCAATTGAATTTAAAATAATAATATTTAGAAAATAACTAACTATTATTTTAAAAATTATTATTTTAATTCATTTATTATAAAAAGAAGGCAAACAATATGAGATATGAGAAAAACTGATTAGTTGACAAATTCTTAATAAATGGGATTGAATCCTACTTATTAGTGCTATCCAGTTAGTTCCATAGAAATCCGATAGATGGAGATGTCTGTCCACTATCTGAAGTGACCTTCAAAGCTTCAACCGCAGTTGAGAGTTGAGAATACTTCATGAATTCCGGTAGTGCAGATAGATAGAGGGGTTAGCGTCATATGAAATTTCTCTTTAGTAACGAGTTGTTAAAAAGTAAATCTAAGTATTTGTGTTGTTGAATATAAATAAAATGAGTTCAAAAAGAAGAAGCTGTGTACATCATCCTGATATTTTTTGCTACATATGCGGAGAATACACGCTACTGGAAAACAGAAAATCTATTAGTGACTTTGTAAAGAGAGCTTATCTTGAATATTTTGGTGTTAAACTTGGTGATCAAGATAAAACCTGGGCACCACATATTGTCTGTAAAACTTGTACAGAGCATTTACGACAGTGGAGTACCGGGAAAAGGAAAAGCCTGAAATTCGGTGTACCAATGGTTTGGAGAGAACCAAAAAATCACTTTGATGACTGTTATTTCTGCATAGTAAGTATTACTGGAATCAATCGAAAGAGCCGTAATAAGTGGACTTATCCAGATTTAGTCTCTGCAAGATGCTCTATCCCTCACTCAGAAGAAGTGTCAATTCCAACTTTTCACCAGCTACCAGAACTCTGTGAGGACGCTTATTGTCTCTCTGATCAGAATTCTGATACTACTGAAGGTGACAGCGATTTTGAAACGATATTATCAATTCCTCGATGTTTCAACCAAGATGAGTTAAATGACCTCACTAGAGATCTCAATCTGTCGAAAGAAGCTTCTGAATTACTGGCTTCCAGGTTGAAGGAAAAAAATTTACTTGAACCAGGAACGAAAATTACATTCTATCGCACAAGGGAGAAACATCTGTTACCTTTTTTCTCTGAAGAACAAAATCTTGTATTTTGTCATGCTGTTAGAGGATTCCTGGTAAAAATGAGTCTTCCTGAATATTTTCCAGATGATTGGCGCCTATTTATTGACAGCTCAAAGCGAAGTTTTAAATGTGTTTTTCTGCATAATGGGAACAAATATGGCTCAATACCAATTGCTCACTCAACGAAAATGAAAGAGCAATATGACACCATAGTTTTGTTCTTGGAAAAAATAAAGTATTGTGAACACCAATGGGTGATTTGTGTAGACTTAAAAATGGTAAACTTTCTCCTTGGACAGCAAAGTGGCCACACAAAATATCCTTGTTTCTTGTGCATCTGGGATAGCAGAGACAAAACGCAACACTGGGTTAGAAAAGAGTGGCCTAGGAGAGAAAACATGGATGTTGGGGAAAAGAATATCATCAACGATCCTTTAGTTCCACGAGAGAAAATCATCTTTCCACCACTGCATATCAAGCTGGGTCTAATGAAGCAGTTTGTAAAGGCTCTTGATAAGAATGGATCATGCTTTGCATATATAGGGAAAAAATGTCTCAGCTAAGTATGGAAAAAATTAAAGCAGGAATATTTGATGGCCCACAAATAAGACAGCTGATTAAAGACCCTGACTTCATAAATTCAATGAATGAGATTGAACAAAAAGCCTGGAATTCATTTGTTTCAGTTGTCCAAATTTTTCTGGGTAAACACAAAGCTGGAAACTATGTTGAATTAGTCAATGAAATGCTGAATAATTTCAGATCCCTTGGGTGTAACATGAGCATTATAAGGTGCACTATTTACATAGACACTTAGACTGTTTTCCTGATAATTTAGGAGACATTAAAGAGGAGCAAGGTGAAAGATTTCTCCAAGATATAAAATGTATGTAGGATCGTTATCAAGGAAGATGGGATACTCACATGATGGCAGATTACTGCTGGACTTTAAAACGGAATTGTTCCAAAATACATTCAAGAATGTCTCGCAAAAGAAGTTTCTGAAATGTTCAGTGAGTAATTTGTTTAAATCATGACTTTTTCAGTTTTCTTTTGTATTTAATAAGCAATATCTCTGTAATATAATAAAAATTCCCTGTTTAATTTGTTTGTTTAAACCATGGTTTTTCTTTTAAAATAGTGTAATGCATGATTCATTAAAATGTTGATATATTAAAAATTCAAGCTGATAGGCAAAAATTAATGGCATATTTGGATTCAACGCATCGAATTCATATAAAATCACCTCCAAAATCTTTGGCACCAAAACTACTGTTGACCAGCGTTATTCGCAAAACAGCAAATTTTCACATCTAGTTAAATAATAAACATGTTTCTGGGTTTGAATACGGATTTAAAATTTAATAATATTATATCAAGCATATATCTTTAAATATTCTATCCACATCGAACGTGAGAGAATAAAAGCTATCTTTTCCATGATCTTTTTACTAATCAGTATGCAAACATAATCAAACTAAATCATTTTTAAATCTGATGATTTAAAAATGATTCTTTAAATCCTAAAAATTCCTTTTTTATTCATTATTCAAATATATATCTTTATATCTTGAACATTATTCAGATTTGAAAAAAAATTATATTAAAACGTAAAACAAATTTTATTTCCTTACAAACATACTCTATATTTAATGCAACTGTGCTGAGTAATTCATCATGATGCCTTAAATGTATGGATATAGTTTTGATTATTTCAATTACTGCTTGATTTTTCGCAATATACTACGCTAAAATACAAGAAAAAGTAATTCCTAAATATTCAGTTTACATTTGTTACATTTTGAAATGTCTAATGAAAACCACTATGTTATTGTTTAAATGTGATTATACGAAACCGTGAAACTATTCCCATATTTAAACTAATAAAACTTTTTAAGAATTTTAGTAGCAAATATTTAAAACATATTAAATATAATGAAATTTTTATTTTTATACTGATGCCATTATTTCAAACTGATATATTTATGTTTATCATGATCAATATACAAACATTCATAAGACAGTAAAAAAAAAATTACAATTGCATAAATATTATAATAAAATAACTGAAACCAAGACATCAAATTGAAAATAATGCGGCATGTTTTTAAAATACATAATTTAATTCTTGATTACTGATTAATTATCAAAATTCATTTAATTCATTGTTACATGTAGATATAAAATAAATGCATTCCTGAAGTCTTTTGGGACAATATATCAAACATTCCGGCGCCAAACTGATTAATTGTTTTAGATACTACAATGGAACTCTATTGTATTTAATATTTCAAAATTAGTGCATACATCATCTGCTTTGAAGGCATTAGACTTTAAATTAAATTTGTAAGCATGAATTAATTTGTTCTTTGATTTCATTTACTTGTAATTATTTACTTCGTTCTAGCATAAATGCCATATCTAAGAGTAGTTAATCAAATATAGATTCAATAATCTTTAAAACAATAAGTTCATAAAATTAAACTATTAATAGGTATTCAGAATTGTACTTATTATGCTATATTCTCTATTATTACTACACAATTGAATAAATTTTTAATAATTAATTGTTTTTTGCATTAATAGAAACAGTTGCATAAAATGGGTAAAAGAAAAACTGAGGTGTTTTGAACACATTTAATGCGTATTCAATAAAAGAAGGAAAAGTTAGATTTTAAACATTTCATAAAAAATACTTATATAATTTTAAAAATTTTAAAGTAATAACGTTTTTTTAAAGTAATATAAAAACATAATTTAAAATTCAAATTTTATGTCAAAAATATTTGTTTTTTTCTTTATATAAAATTATTTAGATAATATAGAATATTTAAATTTAAAAAAATATATTTTCTTTATATATTCATGTATTACTAATTTTTGTTCATTTCAATATATTTTTACTTATATTCTTAAGGGTAATTGACATACCGAATCTACGAATAACGACACAGAAATTTCAAGCAATCGCATGATTTATATTTAACATTTTTAAATATGATCTCTATTTAAGTTTATAATTTGTTATTTTTTTCTTAGATAAAGAGAAAGTATTATTTACAATTTATATTATGCTTAAGAAATGATTAGGTTCAGATAAAAGTTAGAACTAATCTATCGAAAACGTGTAAGATCGTAATTTGGATTATTTATTTTTGTTCTGCAACTGAATATGAATGGATTCTCTTTCTAAATTTCTTTTCTACAGTCTTTTAGCATATATTGAAAAGTATTATACATAAAATTTGACTGTTGTTTTGTGCAGAGCCAGTTACTACTAAAAAAATTCAGAAAATATACATTATTTTATTAAATTATTCCATAATATGTTTTTTTTTCGAAGTCCCCAAGTTAAAAATAATTTAATTAAAAGTATATTGAAATATTTATTACTAGAAAATCTTTCTTGTTCTAAATATAAAAATATTACTATAAACTGAATTAAAGTATATAAAAACATTAATTGTGTGAGTCATTAACCTTAATACCCACATTATTTTAGATAAAAAGTTTGCATTTCCCAAACATGTTAACACACTTGTCTCCCTATTTTTAAACTTGTTGTTACTTGCCTCCCTATGTTTTTTCTTTATGTAAAAACCAGTTTTTACGAGTAATTTACAAATAAATGAATGTATACGCACCAAAAATTTGAATGACATGTGCATAAAACAGTTATGTATTGACAAATATGTAGTAGTGTACTCATCATAGAAATTCACAGGAAAAAAAAACATTATATATATATATATATATATATATATATATATATATATATATATATATATATATATATATATATATATATATATATATATATATATATATATATATATATATATATATATATATATATATATATATATATATATATATATATATATATATATATATATATATATATATATATATATATATATATATATATATATATATATATATATATATATATATATATATATATATGTATGTATATATGTATGTATGTATGTATGTATATATATATATATAAGCCTAAAGATTGAACTTGTCATTCTGTGTTGGCTCAAAATCCAAACTCTCAAGTCATACATTCCGCAAAAACTAGAATTCGATGAGATCATGCGTTTTCATTCATCAGACTGAAATCCTTGCATATTGTTCAGAATTATGAGTGGATATATTGATCAAGAATCTCATCCCAATATCTCATACCAATTACAGTTATTTCCTGGAAAAAATGCAAGCCAATGTGGCTACCGAATGAGATAACTACTCAAACCATTATTGCACCACCCAAGTAATTATTCCTTTCCGTAGTGTTGAATTAATGGCATCTGGTGTTTAGTTTCCTTCAGATAAAAACACGTCGTGAACTATTCTTCATATAAATCTGGAATACTGTGTAAAAATACAGGATCACATCGATTTCTAGTTCAGGAAACGTATTCTATTAACCATGATAAGCTGCCTTAAATAAAGACTTGCATGGTGAAGGCACTTTCGCAACGTATTAATGAATATTATTATGTATGATGCTTTAGGTCAGTCTGCAAGAAGTTGAGACACTGAAATACTTCTTGTCCTTCGGGTCGAAAGAGCTATAAATGGTCTCCTACAGTTGTTGCTCGTGGTTGGTCTGAAATATGTTTTCTGAAATTGGAAGCTTCAGTTTGATATATTTCAGAAAGTGTGGACCAAAATGTGGGACATATTAAAGCGCCTATAAGCATCAGCCGGTGACATCGACATATCCGTCATTCTCATCACCCACCCGTATAACGAATAGGACAAACAACCTCTCTCAGATATTGCAGGTTGGCATTGCCTATTGTCAAAGAATCTGCCAACAAATTTCGAGAATCAACAAAAGTTATATGCCTAATTACAGAAAAATGGTGTTTGTATATTTCTATCTCACTCATTTATTTGTGTTCTTTTATATAAAAAAAATGTGCTAGTTGGGGATTTTAAGTAAATTTGCACAAAAGTTATTTTCATTCGCTTACATAAACTATAAATTTTATTATTAGTGTAAATTTTTGGTGACATTAAAAAAAATTGCTGTTCCTTAACATTGAGAGGTCAGTGAACCTTAATAATAATAGTATATTAATTGATAAACATATCTTACTAAATATGAAAGAAAAAGTAAATACTTTTAAGATATTATTCAGTACATTAAATGACATTTACTATGTAGCTTAGACCAATTTTATAAAAAATATTGTAATAATTTTTATGAAGAAGTTTGAATTCTTTCAATATTTCTAAGCCATTGTTAAAATGAGAAAAGAAAATCGAAAATGTTTTGTGTTGAAAATGATTATCATTATAAAAATACATGAACAGAACATAGTTATACATACTGGTTATATAAACTCGTTTCTAACATACATAATTTTAACAAAGTATTATGTTGCAAAAATTGATAATTATAAAGATAAGATTGCTTTGAAGCCATGTATCAAAATGAATAAAAATCTTAATAAAGACCGTTTCATGTGACATTATTCTAAAAATCTTATTTTCATTCAAGCCTATTAAAACATATAACACTATTTTTTAAAAAAAATACTGGAAAAGTGCAGTAAAAATTTAAGGACATAATTATCTTAAACTGTGATTTTTATTTTAAATTAGTTGCATAAATAAAATACATATTATTTGATTTATGCAACTTATGCAACTTACAACTTATAATATATATTATTATAAGTTGATATGGAATGATAATAAATATTTTTGATGGTGTGCATTCAATACAATTTTTTAGATTATTTTTATCACTAAAATTAGATTTTACTCACTCAAACATTTATTGAAACACGAAATATAACCCAAACATCAAGGGTTTTTCTAATTAATTTAAACGAACTTCTTATATTAAAACGTTCTTTACAGGATTCATTCAAAAATGAATAAACAGAAAAACTGTGCCCCATTTAGAAAAACCGGAAAATTTAAGGACATTTATGGTGACATACATAGTAATAAAAACCTGAAACATAATTTCTGTATTTTGAATAGCCAATCCATTAAACTTTTACATACTAACCAATTAATGAAGATAACAGAATGTGAAATCTGAATAATATAAAATTTATTAAACAATGTCTTAAATAATCTGAATAAATTACAATAAATTACTATAAAGTGTAATTTAAAATTGTAATGCATTATAAGAATTACGGACACAGTGTTAATATAAGTAAATACCTAATATATATATATATATATATATATATATATATATATATATATATATATATATATATATATATATATATATATATATATATATATATATATATATATATATATATATATATATATATATATATATATATATATATATATATATATATATATATATATATATATATATATATATATATATATATATATATATATATATATATATGTGTGTGTGTGTGTGTGTGTTAATACAATACATTTAATCAAGGATAAAATAACTGAAAATGCAGCTAAATTCTGTCAATTATGAACAGATATTTCAGATATTTTGTCGAATAAAAAACAGTAATGAATACAACTAGGGTAATTGAAGACTATTTAAACCAGTCTGTCATCGATTGCCCTAGTAATTAAAGAAAATCGATGAGGCCAATTAGCTTAAATTTGGCTTCAATCGTTAAAATATTGCAAAATTTATGGTTGCTTATTTTCTTTTATTTTTAACAACTTTAGAGTAATTGGATGCTGATTATATTTATCATCATGCTAGTGACCTGGATTGCTAGAATGTCAAGACATTTATGAAGAAATACCGGGGTGTAGTTCAATAAATTATTTTAATTACCACTAATTTCTTACTTTGTTTTAACAATATTTCCTAATTAGTGTGTTAGATATTTAACTATGATCTATTATATTGTTTAAATGAGAATTGCAGCATTCAGGCTTATATGATATTTCTCATTTTTTCCACTTAAATGGTATTGTAATATTTTCTATTTCAAAACTATATTTTTGAAGTAATTAATTTGAATTTTGTTTGGAAAGTAATCTCAAAAATAAAATTAATTTAGTTTTACATATTATTACATTTTAATGCAATTTTTTGTGGAATTTTTTAAATATTTTTTTTATGAATTGAATGCTTATTAGACAATTAAAGTATGAGAATTGGATATTATGCGTTTAAATATAACTAACTCAATAAATTAATTAAAAACTAAGTTTTGCCATGAAATCATGCTATTTGTGAAAGAATTGGATTTCGTAAGATGGTAAAATGGATGGGATAGACATATATACTTAAAAAAACTATGAGGCTAGACAACAAATGCATGAACCAGCAACTAAATCTTTTTAAAACAATATTGAGTTTTAAAATAGAAAAATGTTGAATTTAAATTTAAAAAAAAGGCTTGAATTATTTATATATTACGGACTATTTAAATAAGTTCTTTTAAGAGCATGTTAAGATCTTCTAGATTGATATATTAAAATAAACATAAAAGCATAAGTATTACCACTCAGGATATTTTTGTAAGTGCATGTTTACTTTTCTGTGTTAAACTTAAATATGAATTTGGCAAAATCTCTAACGTATGTTGCCAATTTGTTATGTAAATCTTAATTATAACAGGATATTAAAAATTTATTTAACTGGCTTCGATCGAGTAAATGAATTCCATAAGTTTGCTTTTAAAATGTTGTCTAAATCTTTAAGTATGGTGAAATGTGTAATATTAATTCATTATAACTAAACTGAATTCTTATTTTATGCTTATCATTTATTATGTAACATTGAAGACTTAAATCAAGCATTAAATTTACTTTTTGGTTGAACACAAGTTTTTTTGTGTAGGTTGAAATTTTATTTATCTAAAGGAATTATGGCTAAAATCTTTATTACTTTACTTTGTAGACTTCATTGTTATAATACATAATTAATTTAAACAGAATATCTGACTATTGTATTTCATCAAATATAATTCAGACTACTACGATTCTTATTTTTATCAACGTATATGATTTTATCGTAAAGGATCTGCAAAAGAAACAGCAAAAAAATCTAGTAATATAATCGCTGGAAAACCATATTACAACGAGTTCAGTTTTGCTGAACAAGCATTACTAAACGATGGAGATGATGTCCCAGACATTCGTGATTATTAAACTATGATATTGTTCCTCAGTTTCATGACATGAACCATTGGGAAGGGTTAGAAAATATAGTCAAATATATGCTAAACAATAACATTTTACATATTCCTCTTTTGGCAGAAAATATGATTAGGCGGCTGTATTTTTAAAATCTGGGGCATAATTTGTTTAGTTTAAAGATGAACGGAGTGATAAGATATTGTTGAACTTCTTGACTGAATCAATCACAAGATCTACTTTAAAAAATAGGTCTTTTTGTTCTACAGAGACTAGGAATAAATTAAAACGTTGCATGCTTTGGCTTTACAGCCAACTTTCGCAAACACTCTTGACGTTGATGGATTTCGTTCAATCTTCAAGAATTAATATGTGATTTAGAGCAATTCAGATTGATTTCTCTTCTGTACTTCAAAAATAACATATGCTTGCATTCTGTTCAATTTTTATCGAAACAATATTTCTTAGCAAAAGTTATATGACTCTCTAAAACCGTCCTTTACTAAACATTTACCATTCTCATTTACTAAGCATATACACAATCTTAGTTTTATAATTATAACTTCATATTTATTCCTCGATAGCATCCTATTTCCTTACAAGGTCATAAAATCAAACAATTTTGTAACAGAAAATATAAGATAAAAATTAATATTACGCGTACTAGGTGTATACGTGAGTAAAATTGAATATATTAATAAAATGAAAGGAATATTAATAACGTCAATGAAGGAATATGAATCAATAAGGAATATGAAAATAATATTAATAACGTCAAAATTAGTTATATTAATAAAAGGAAATCAAAGTATATTAGAGATCACGTTATTTAATATTATATTTATGGTTATAAGTTTTATGCATGTATTTAACGTAAATAATTCGAGGAAACATTTGATTTTTGTATTTGAAAATATATTCTTACAATTTCCTTAATAGTTAAAATATTTTCACCATAAATTTTATGGCAAAATATTTTCTACGTACATTTAACTATAATTGGATCCGGGTGACAAATAACATTTGCTTAAAAAACCTTAATTTCTTAGAAGAATTTAGATTATTAAATAAAACATTTGCAGTAACTGTATTTCATTTCTCAGAAACAGAAGTATTCAATTATCCATATAATTTCAGAATTAAACTGAGTGTTCATTGACTGCCAGAATCACAATTTGCCTATCACCATGTAAATTAGTGTACTTAGGTGAAGGCGATCAAGCAGGTCCGTCCGTCGTTAACTCCTGCATCCAATGATCACTTATCCGCATTACAGTTGTTTGACTTTGTCCACACGACTATAGTTTTCCTTGAAAGATAATGCACAATCTCGGTAGGCCACTATCCATCCTCCGTCGAACTTGGGTTATTGATTAAAATATGATGGCTGTTTGTAATAGTAATTAGCATAATTGAACTTTAAAAAAAATCACTGGAAAAACACATTTCCCGAGTTTGAAGTTGTTGAAATTTCCTAGCATTAAACAACGTTTTGAAGTGATGCCACAGGTGTGAATGATGTACATCTGAAGTGAACATAACTCACCTCAGCTAATACATATTTTAAATTTCAATTTAATCAGATGCTTCTATTAATGTGTTTACGGTGACCATTAATGTAAATTAAGAAAGAAGAAAGAGTTGAGAGGAAATATCTGTTCCCACTGCAACAAGTGCTCTCTTGTGATGTATATATACATATATATATATATATATATATATATATATATATATATATATATATATATATATATATATATATATATATATATATATGGAGAGATATTTTAAAATACCATCACAAATGAAATTGTAATTAAATAAAAATGATGAATTTCATAGGGAAAATAATAAAAATATCACAATGAAAGATAATATAATTGATTTTTTTCATTTCAGAACAGGATGTAATATTCAATTTCTTAAATTTATAAGTATATATTTAAGTACATTAATTTTATGAAATAATAAATAAATTAATAAATAAAGTAATAAATATGTTTACCTATTGAATACTAAATATAGTCGAAAATAATTACTTGAAATTTAATTATAGATCTGTTTTACCTAGAATTTAAATTAGTTAATTTTTCTCATTCCTATTTCAATGTTAATTTATATTTTCCATTAATTTAAAAATTTGATCAAATAAATAATAATCCCAAAACAGTGAAATTTCTGTAAAGAATCAAACACCTCTTCTTAAAAATTGCAGGCGATATCATTACAATTACTCGTATTTATTCAGAATATATAGAATTAATTTATTTTATGAAAGAAATATCATTTATATATTGAATTAAATTTTTTATATTTTGTGGGTTGAAATATGAATAAAGTAAGTATTTCAATATGTGATTTTACTATGCACTTTATCTCATACAAAACTCTTTAAGAATATTCATATTTTAATACGTAGCTATGAAATGGTTAAAGTATTATGCTTTATATATATGCTATTTTTAAATTATAATGAAGAAAAAATTACATTTAATTTTTAATTTTCTGAGTTTTCTTTAGTTCATTAAAAATTAAAATTAAAAGTAAAATTGAGTGTGAAATAATGCCCTATATAGGAGAATATATTACTTTTTTTAAATACATACAAAATTTGGCTTAATCTAAGAAAAATAAAAAAAAGTATATAATTTAAGTTTTCCAAACTGGAAATGTTTATTAAAGAATAAAAATTATTTTATTTCATCCCCGATTTCTAGTTATTTTTTTCTTATCACTGATATTTTGCATGAAATTCAATTTAATTATAATTCAAAATATTACCTAAGAACATGAGTCTTTTGACTTATTTTGAATAATCTAGCACTTTATAAAAAATAATATCATAAAAATTTGGTGCAATGTACTTGAGCTGCAAAGAAAATAAAAATAAAATATGAAAACTGAAAACATTGACTAATAAAGGAGAGAGAATTGAGGTGAGAAGTAATGGCTAAAAATTAAGTGTGGTATTTGAAAACATATGGAATTTTATCCAAGGTGTCTTGTTTTTATATGTCATTTGCAAGCTGCTGAATACTATCAGTCTTTGTATTTTTATGATTTTAAAATATGAATATTATGACTCTGTATTTGGTTGAGTTTTAGAATTCACAAATATGCGATTCATTAAAAAAAGAAAAATTAATTTTTAATTGGAAGTTTTTGCCAGATGTAATATTAAATCAATTGGCTTTTATCCACAAAATTTTAATCGTGTAAACTTGTTATATCTACCGAATGACAGAAAAGAATTTAACTTTATTAATGCAAAAGTTAATTTATATTTAGAACTTCCTCATAAAATAAATTAGGGTGAATTGCGCATAAAGATATTATCGCTAAATTTTATATAAATGTAGGATAGAAGAAAAGAATATCAAAATAAAAAATGAATCTGGAAATTACATAAAAATGACTGTCTTCGTATTATCGTAACTTGAATCATAACTTTTGATGACAAAATTGTTAAATACTTCCAATACGATGTGAAGGAATATATCTTATCATTTTCACCAAAACTCTGTACTGATCTACACCATAAATACTAGTGGAAAAAAATTAAATAGATATTTGATACATTACTAAATGTTTTAAAGAAATTCTTCAAGAATCGAATCTGAAAACATTTATTTTCAGGACAATTTAAAAGGATAAAATATTTTATCATTGTAATCAGAATTTGATTTCTTTATGCAAAATACATTAAAGTCAAAAAGACATCAGTGCAAAGTACTGGATCCCTCTCTGTGTGACTTTAAAATTTTATTAATAAAAATAGTCATTTTAGTCTGCAAATGATTAAGCGACGCGACGGATATATATATCGAGATCTATCTATATATATATATACATCTAGATCTAGATATATATATATATATATATATATATATATATATATATATATATATATATATATATATATATAAAGGGTGTCCACTAAAGTCCCTTGCCACACTCTTAACTTTGGAACGGCTGCTGCTATATTCATAAAAGTGGTGCCTATGTATCGTAAAGCAGCCATGAGCTACTAAATTAAACAGTCTACAGCGCCACCTGGTGGAAAACAGCGGAGTTAGCAGTTGTATCTCGAAAACGGAACGAGATAGAGAGAAAAAGTGATTTACAAAGTTGTAGAGTATCTTTGATTTAGTACGAAACGATACCAGGCAGGCATGAATATGAAGAATACAACGGTTAAAAAGCTCATTTGTTGTTTCGTGCTGTGACGTAACACATCGTACGTGTGCATAATTAAAAAAACAAAAAAATCGTTTTCGTACTTAAATTTTTTCAGTTTTATTTCGAAATGGGAAAAACGGAAGTATAAAAAATAATTCCAACATTTTGAATTCAGTATGCAAATGCGTAAGAAACGTCACGCCTGTTCACCTGAGACAGCTATAAAAGAGGCATCTTCTTGGGTCTTTGTTATGTTGATGCTTATGATCATGGCTGAGTATTCCAAATTTGAGTATTGTGGAATGGTTTTACTGTACGCTGAATGTCGACGCAAGGCACGATCAGCAGCAAGTTTGTACCGCGAACGTTTCCCGGCAGGCCCGCATCCTTCTCATCAAACCATCCTAACTGTTGTAAAATGCTTAACGGAGACAGGTTGCATTACTAGTCAACCTCGATCTGGCATACCAGCTATGGTAGGACGGCAAGTTCAACCGGATGAGGTATTAGCATATGCACTCGCATATCCAAAATGCAGCGTAAGAGAGATCAGTCAACCCGGTGGTCTCTCCAAGAGTCAGGTTTGGAAAATCCTAAGCGAATCAGGAGCTCATCCATACCGACCAACGCCTGAGAAGATTTTAATGGACGGGGATGCCGAGCGATGCTACGCATGTTGCAACTTCGTCATGAATCAGATACAGGTCCAGCCAATATTCTTGGCAGATATAATGTGGATGGATCAGGAATGCTTTTCACGGAATGGTATGTACAATAGGGAAAACACCCATTACTTGACCCTGGAAAATCCTAAATGTTTTGTCGAGGTTCAACATCAAAAGCGGTATGCTATTAACGTTTGGTGTGCAATTTACAATAAGAAGCTTTATAGGACCAATATTCTACAATGCACGCTAACGGGTGTACAATATTTACGATTGCTACAGAATGTATTACCCGATTTTGTGGAGAACCTACCATTGTTCAATCTCAAAAATCTATGGTTTCAACATGACGGCGCGCCTGGTCACAAGACATCTCCAGTGAAGCAGTACTTCGTCAAGGAAATTAGCAAACAAATACTAGGGTATGGCGGTTTCGAAGAGTGGCCTCCACGATCTCCTGATCTGATTCCACTAGAGTTTTTTACTGTGGTGATACTTGAAACAGCTGGAGTATGTGACCCTCCACAAAATTTGCAGGACCTTAAACGACGCATTATGGCCGCGTGTTCCAACGTGTCACGCTGTGTGCTCCAATGCGTGCTACGTAATCTTCAAGCATGGATGCAAATGTGCATTGCAGCTGACGGGGAGAAGTTTGAACATCTTAAATAAAGTTTATCGTTATAATTATTTCCTTTTATCCTTCTTAGATCGTTTTGTGACTTCATAGCACGAAACAATAAATTCGTGTTTTAACCGTTGCATTTTTCATATTAATACCTGTATTGTATCTTTTCGTACTAAATCGAGAATGCTCTACAACTTTGTAAACCACTTTTTCTCTCTATCTCGTTTCGTTTTCGAGATAAGAATGCTAACTCCGCTTTTCTCAACCAGGTGGCGCTGTAGTCTGTTTTATTCAGTAACGCATGGCTGCTTTACTGTACCTAGACACCACTTTTATGAATATAGCAGCAGCCGTTCCGAAGTTAAAAGAGTGGTTAGGGACTTTAGTGGACACCCTGTATATATATATTTATATACATATATGTTGATTTAGCAATACTACAAAACTAAAGTTTAAGAGACATAATATTTTGCAAATTGTATCGATGATAAAAAAATTAATTTAAACACATAAATTTCAAAAATACAAATTTAAAATATTAAATATTCAAATATTTCAGAGTATTTCTAGTTTTATTAAATAATACTTCTTTGGCATATAGACGTGCACATAATAAAAAATTATTTTTTGCATTGTATAAAAATGAATTCATTTTAATTGAAAAACACGATTCAGAATGAAAATGCTCCAATCCCCTTTGAAATTAATGATATATTCTAGTATTCATATAATGTTAATATGTTCTAAACTTCATTTTTTTTTAAAAAAAACAGCATTTTTATATGGAAATAAAAAATGTTTTAAAAAAATTCATTTAGATTGAAGCATGAAATATAAGTGATATCACACCTGTTTTTTTTTTTTTTTTTTTTTTTTTTTTAGATCAGCAAAAGTGGTAGAAGAAAGTAAACCTTGTTGTTCTGCCTTTTGATATCGAATTAAATTTCTTGCATGCAGCTTTAATCTTTCTATTATATATTTTGATTACAGTTTTCCTACCAATATAGTGAAGTACATAGAAAAGGCAATATTCTTTCTTGGAATAAAACATAATCAATCCAGAAGTGAAACTTCAATATTATTGTTTTCATTCAAAATAAAAAAAACCCTGGTGAGAAGATTTTGTAAATATATAAATGAAGTGGTATGCAGAAATTTATTTTTTTTATAATACTTACTTGAAAAATTGCACTGTGAAAACTTGATATATATAAATATATGCATATATATATACATACGTGTGTGTGTGTGTATAGCTCTTTTATTAACTCTTTCATTAATTTAATTTTCATCAAATAATTAAGATATCACTGATTTGCATTAAAAATCCCAATAATCACTTTAATCAATAATATACTCAGAGTCTTATAATGAAATAAAGGTTATAAGAAAATATCACCCATTGCAATATTTGAATAAACTGGAATAGTATTTTCCTTTTTTCTTCTTCTTATTTCTTTCACAAAAATGATAAATTTGTGTGAGAAACAAATTATTTTTTTCAATAATGTTTAAATTAATGAGAAAAGCTTGCCTCCATAGGTGACGATGAACTTTTAGTGTAATGTTTTTATTCATTTTATTAAATTTTCTTTTAAAATTCCCAAGTCAATTCTTTAATTTTATACTAATCATTTCTCTTATTATATTACAAATTTAGAAAAGTAAATTTTTATTTTGGCTGTCTGCTGGATATTTTTCTAAGATAGATTTAAGAATGATTGCATGGAACGAAGTAAATGGTTTATCATGGTGATTTAAAAAAAATCTTTCCAAAATTTTGAATTGAAATTGACTTGGATATGAATGAAACGTCTATTATAACTTGGTATTTGGAAAATTTAAAGCATATACTGCTTTATTTGGAAATTCCGATTAAAATGTTTCTTAGTAATTTAAGTCGTAATGAAGCTGATTTTAACTTCCTGTATAGCTGCTGGTCCTTATATATGCTATTTATTTCCTTTAAGAATTAAGGATATGTTATTATTTGCGCGGCAAAAATATCAAGACACAGTTTTTCTCATTTTCAAGACAAGGGAGGACAAAACTATCAGCGACACCGTATTTCTTATTTTCAAGACAAGGGAGGACAAAACTATCAGCGACACCGTATTTCTTATTTTCAAGACAAGGGAGGACAAAACTATCAGCGACACCGTATTTCTTATTTTCAAGACAAGGGAGGACAAAACTATCAGCGACACCGTATTTCTTATTTTCAAGACAAGGGAGGACAAAACTATCAGCGACACCGTATTTCTTATTTTCACGCAGTGTCTTTTTTATAGAACGATAATTTCTATTTTCCGTCTATTGAAACCAATTTTCTTCTATCCCTTGTTGGAAATGTTTTGGACTGAGAATGAAAGAAGTCAGTATTACATAGCATATCATCTTTGCAATTAATGGAAATGTTATGATTCCATCAATTTGTTAGAACTTATTTTTAAGGGAGATATCATTTTATCAATAATGATTTATCAGAGCGAAATGTATAGTAAATAATTTTGAAAAATTGTAAATAGCATTGTTTTCTCTTATTGTAATTTTTCTTATGAATCTTAAATCACACATTCTGTAGGACAAACAGTCCAGAAATATTAAATTTCTTGTATTACTTATAAAAAGATATGACTTCTAGTTTCTATTTAATTTGCTTTTATGCAAACATTTACTTCTTATTTTCTCAGTTTATATAATATGACTGCAGTATTAGAAAGTTGTTGGGTTCCTTAAAAAATAAACTTTTTTTAAATTTTGTTTTATCCCGAATTTTAAAATCTTGGCTGCAATTTTGAAATTGTATATTTAAATATTTTGTGAAATATGGTAATTTTATTACATATCTATACATAGAAAATGCAATACAGAAAGGAGTTGGAAGAAAGTGATGAAGCTCGGCAAATAGAGAGACACAGCAACAATCATTAAGTGTTATCTATTTCGAAATGATTAGCATAATACACAGAGCAAGAATTACGTCCAGTCAGTAGATTGTAGGATCACCGTAGACGATGATATTACGAATCAACGTTTCTCATTATGCACAGAATTAATGTGAGTATGGATGATGTCCTGAGGAATATCTCTCCATTCCCTGTCAACCATTTACCAAAGTGCGTCTTTTGAAATAGTTACGGTCTGGTATTATCTTGCTGAAAAAGGGCATCAGGCACCTCCTAAAGGTAGGAGAGTGTCACCAATCGCAGTATATCTCCCATGTAATCTTGGACAGTCATAATATCGTAATAGAAGTAGAAATGAACAGGAATCCTACATAATGTCTCCACAAACCATGATGCCGCGTTGCCGTACAGTGAGGTGTTCCATAATTGCTACAGGATAGGACCTGAATCCACGTCCACACAACACTCGTACGTGGCCGATATCACTGAAGAAAAAGTGTAACTCATCAAAGAAGACATTCAAGTGCCTCTCCATAGTCCACATCGTAAACTGGCACCATTCCAGGCGTGGGGTCTATGCTGTGGGGTCGATGACATGCTTCTTAATGGTGAGTGCAGGCTACTAACAACCAATCGGTGGCAAACTGTTCTGCTCAATATAAGAGCATCTAGGGTGTTCTGCAAATCCTTCAGAATTTTGGTGGGTGTGATTTCCGGGAACACCACCTGCTGAATGTGTGAATCCACTAGTGTTGACGTCACTCTGGATGCATTTGAGCTCCACAAATGTTTCATAGTTCATTGTTCCAAACATGTTTTCCACAACATATGCATTGTAGACGTATCCAGGCATAGTTTAACTACAATTTTCCGTAAGTACATAATTGCCTTACTCAATCCAATCATCATACCTTTGGTAAACTCGTTCGTCTGCTAGACCTGATTCCGTGGAAATGGCTTGGTTTCTGTGCAACTACAAGCGTCTTTTGTGACAAAAAATTTCAATGATCATTTTCCAAGTAGCAATGACGGTACGAATTTTGACCACTCTGATGGTTCTCAACATTATAAAATTTCCTACGTACACAGGAGATCTGCGCATTTTACATATTTTCATAAATCGGTACGGTGAATCGATCTTGAATTTTGCATAATTCACTGTCATTCTTGATATTGAATTTTCAATTTTGTCAACGTACTGTTTATATTTTTTATTAAATATCTATTATTCACATTGTCACTTTAAACTATATATACTATATATGTTATGTTATAGTAATCAGATAAATTCTTAATTGAACATTATGTAATGGAATCCAGTACATTAATTGCTTTCAGTTCATATTGCAAAAATAAGAGTATGGTATACGTTACAATAAATTTTTTTACTTATGTAACTTTCATGGTTTATAAAAAAAACATTACCTTAATAAGGAAACTAATTATTTGTCAAAATGTTAGTTATGTTTTAATATTTTCCTATTATAATATAAGACTTTACTTATGAAAAATGCGTGGTTAATATATGTTTTAGAAAAATAACATTTGGACACATTTGACAGAACGCTTAAAAAAGAAATGAATACAAGAAGTCGTTGAGGAAATATATAAATCAATTCATAGCTTAATGTGTAGGAATTTTCAATGCAGAATTCATAAAATAAAATATAAATTGCTTAAAAATCAATGTATGTTCCAAATTTCAAATGCTTTGGAATTTTAGGAACATTTACTAGAAATAGTTTCCTTCATCTAATGACTTTTTTCTCATAAGCCCTACGAATATTTTCTGTGTGAAATGTTTGTGTTTCCAGCTCCATCTGTCCTTCGTTGTCTGATATCTTTTTTATCAATAGCATCGAATTAATTTCTATCACAGATTATTGCACTGGTGCATTCACTGTGCAGAAACATCTGTTGAGATTTCCAAGAAAAATCATTTCTCTTTCCCTTTAAAACTTATTTTATAATCATTTCTATTATTTATAGTTCCACAATAACCACTTATCTTCAATTCATTAAAAAATTGTAGTCATTAACCGGAAAATAACTTCTGCTTTTAATTTTATTTTTGTTAAATTTTAGGGAGAAAGTGAGTAAAGCAGGATATGATGTCCCAAATTTCGATTAATATAATACGACTTTATCAGAATAATTGCAAATTTACACCATTGTAATAAGAACTTTGATTTTTGAAATTTTTCATATTTCTTACCATGTAGTCCATCATAACAATCTAGAAAAAATATTTTGCTCTATACATCTTGTTACAAGACATTTAACTGGGAAGACAGCAATCCAACTGTTTGAGTCAGAATTTTTCTTTCAACTATCTTAAGAATTTTTTTAAAGAAATACCTCTCGAGGAAAATTTCTTTGAATCACTTGAACCATCTTCTCATCACTTGTTTCACTGTGAATTGCTTTGATGTTATTATCATTCCTGGGTATACCAAAATCACTCTTGCTATTGGTCAAAATATATTTCATGATCTTTCAATATTTACAACAACAATAAAACGAAAAATTTCTCCAAATATTGCGCTACGATATTTTTCAACTATAGAAAGAGGTTAAGCAATGAGGATAAAATATTGCTTTCGAAATCGTTTCCGTAGAATATTTCTTATTTCTTGTTGCATTTTACATATTTTATTTAAGTTATTGTGAGCAAAATAATATAAATGCCGTGTACTCTCATTCATTTATTTTCCCACAGAAACATTGCGGGTATCGAAATAACGATATCGATTGATTTCTCTGTAACATACCTCAGAGGTCTGAAATTCACTACAGATTTAATGTCTGACAATACAGCAACAAGTTCATTATCATGCAGTTAATATTGCTCGAAAAAATTCAGTTCAGCATCGGAGTTATCTTTCCCTAAAAATCTCTCCAGTAAAAGGCCGCAAGTGAATTATATAACATCCCTGCATTTTTCTAAAGCTTGTTTCAATCCTAATGGTTTCCCAGTCAATGGATTCTTAGAGATTGTCAATTCTTACAAAATTGCTTCCCTAATAGCTTGCAAATAACTTTTTGTCCTCTTCTTCCAAATTTCTATTATTTACTTTTGAGTCAAAAGAAGTGTAATCATTTCTAAGTGCATAGTTCTGTATATATCACAGAAAACAACGTAACCCATTTCTTTCCTAGACATTTTAAAAAGATTAGTGATTCTGCTAAATCAATTCACGTTTTTTTTAAATGCTGTGACATCTGAAACAATGATTTTAGGTAGAGATATATGAGTGATTTCTATTCATTTAGCATCAAAACTCTCTTGCATTTTCATACAGCTGATATTTCTGGCGAAACTATTTTGCTTGCTCTTAGAGTTCAATTTTTAATTTATTTTTTTATTTTTTAATCCAACCATTAAACTATTCATAAGCCTGGAGAATCATTTTTACATTAACATCGTGCAGGGAACAGTTGGAGAACTTATGCTTCTGTAATAAGATAGAGCTATTAAAATATGTTTATATATTTTGCTAAAGTAAGTTTATTCTTTTGTCGAAATAAGCCTTCATTGTTTTAAATCACTGAATATAACTATAGTTTCATAGTACATTCCCTATTAAATGCTTCCGTGGGTATTAATGTCATGATAACTTTCACAGCATGAAGAGTGTTTAGACACTTTCAATTTTCCAATTTTTTTCTTCTTTATTCATCTTTCATGTTTTCTAAGTAAATCTAAGCATCTATATGGTACCATTCTTTATAACTTGAAAAATATGAAATGAAGAATATGAACATGGACAATTGCTACAACTCAATTCTGTTATTACAGTCATTTTTTTCAATAGTTTTTACTAAATCATTCTCCATGTGTTTAGAATTCAACCAATCATCTTTATTTTTTTGCCAATCAAAAGGGTTTCTCCTACCATAACGATTCTATCAGTTTCTTAAAGAACATCTTCTAGAAAGAAGACAGGCTGGGTAATCTACTTAAGGAATATAGAGCCAATCTTTAGGTCTGGTAAAATACATTAAATTTGTTTTCGCCTATATTATTTACAAACTTTCCTCTTACGTCATTTTTCTTAATCCAGTAAAGAACAGTTGAAGAGCTATACAAAAACATTGATTCAAAATTTCCCTCTGTAATTTTCCTGTAATGCCAGTCTAGCCAAATGATGCCAATCTAATAATTCAGGTATACATTTTTGATTCATTTGAGAAGACAAACTGTAGATTTAGCTTGAAGAAGCTGTACTTGTTTCTCATACACACATTTCAAGTAAATTTTGCATATGAGATTTTGAGGGGAGCAGCAAAAAAATCAAATGTCACACAATACCTTGATGGCAAGCATGGTATAAGACCACAAATTTTTAATTTATCTAATTACTTAATTGTACAAGAATAATCACTATTTAGGCTACTAATATTGAAACTAAAACATTTATAACCTTATTTTATTGAAGTTACTCCTCCAAAATGTGAGTGAACTGATTTTTATGACCCTACAGGTTTAAAAGTTAATTTTGCGCTAGAATTTTTTAACATCTACGAACACTGGAAACCGGTTTCTGTTAATACTGTTCTAGTGTTTTCCTTGAACTTTAATATTAACCTGTAAACTTTGAAGAGATATGTTTTCTGTGCAGCAAGAACTTGATGAAGATACATTTCATTTACCTAAATATATTGCTTTAATTGATTTTTCGGATTTATTCAAGTTTCCGGACATATGACAGCCTTCTGTTTCTTCGAACATATCTGTTAAGATAAACATGTTTACATGGTGTAACTCGGAGACACATTTCAAAGAAGTAAAACATTTTTTTCTTTACCAATATTATGATTTTGATTAAGATCCATTTTAGGGTCTGAAAATCACTGGACTTTCATAATGTTTTTTACAAAATATATAAGTACTTTAATTTTTTTTATTTTGATTGTCATTTTCTCACAAAAAAAAAGATCGCTTGAAGTAAAAATTGACATTTTCTTTAACAATATTCTCACTCCACTTCCCAGTTTCAAATTATTTAATTCCGGATTTTGTGGGAGTGATTTTTTACCTTTTCTTCTACCTCATTTCTTAACAGTTGTCTCAACTTATCAAAATTGTTTCCTGAGAGCTGATGATTACAGCTTGCCTCCTCAACTAAACTATTAATATCCCTTCGAGAATTTAGGACTCTACCAGCGGAAGCAGCATCAGTGCGTATTTATCACAATTCCTTCCTACAGATTTTAGCGTTTTTAAGGAGGTTCCTATAATTCCTCCTATAGCTATATTTTATACATTATTTCCAATGGGTTGTAAATTATAACATAACTTTGAATTTTTTGAACTCAAAATTATATAAATATATCTTCTCCCTCTAACCTCTTTGCTTTGCTAGTTAATTAATTGTATATTTACATAAGATTTTTAAAGATTAATATAAAATATAAGATCTAAGTTAAATTATCTATTATATGTACGAGAAAATAATTATAATTTAAATTTAATTTATAAATGTTTTCTATAAATTGATAAATGTGTTTTATAAACTGATATGTACTTTAAAATGCCTAAATCAAAATAATGTCATGGGTAAAGAGGTTTTAAACCATTTTGTTAAGATAATCCCATATATTATAGTATACATTTTGAGCAACAGAGTTTAAAACTTTTCGCAAAAATAGGTTATAAAACACCATGAACCAATTCTGTATGTAGATGACGAGATATCTATTTTTACTTTAATAATATATACTACTTACGCGTATTTTGTGAAAAAAAAGGTAAATGATAACACAAATTCCGTAGTATTTTATTTTAAGAGTGATGTTGTTTTGACCACATAAAAGTAACCTAAAATATATTATTATATGAGATTCTTAACTGTTAACACACGTAGAAATGAAATTCATTAATCCTTTACAGTATTTTAAAATTATGCAATTCTTATGTATTTTATGTATATGACTGTAAAATTGTGATCAATGGATACAATGAATTACTTTTAAAAAGCTATCGTTCTGCCACTTCATATGAGAAGTGATTAAAACAGTAATTGAAATAGATATTTCAGTAATACATTAGATATGTGGAGTGATTTCTTCAAAAACTTACATAAAGAAAATTTTAATTTAAAGGCAAAATAAATTAAAATAAAAGTTGTTTTTGATAAGAAATGAAATTTTACGCGTTAGAAGTATGTGTTTTATTTAACTGCAATATAATGTAATACCGATTATGCGTGTTTTCGTGTAACCTGAATCTCAAATGAAATTCTATAAAGCCTTCAAGTATTTAAAAATGTTGTAAATTATTTCAAAAATTAAGCTTGTATGTTTTAGTTGTCTGATTCGAGAATTTTCGTTAAGAATATTAAATAATATTTTATCTGCTACAAGCATATTCAGTCAGTTAACGTATAAATCATTTACTTCGAAGAAAGCAATTTTAGTGCTTTAAAACTGAATCTTTTCAGCCTGATAATTTGCGCATATTCCTGATATAATCTCAAATAGTAGGTTCTTAGAAAGAACAGTTTTGCAGCGGTAAAAAAAAGTAAATCACGAGTGTTCTTCAATAACTGGAAGTTATAATCATAAAGAAAACTACCTAAAATAAGGATCTTTATATTTGTAACCTTATACTGTGAGAAGCATTGATGAAAAATGAGGAAAGATCATAAAAGACAGAAAAGATTTGAAGAATCTAGATTTTCTTTTCAGAATTTTATGGATCATAAAGAAAAGTCATTTCCCAAGAAATTACCCGCAAAACTGTTTTTTTCTTTCTTATAACAAGGATCGTTTTCTGAACCCCCCTTCTCCACTTTTATTTAAAGTGCTTAAGCTTTCTACCTGATTTCTTATCGGGAATATTTGTTTGCTACTTTGGTTATAAATATGATATATAATATTTAACGCAAACAATTTTAACATATGTATGATTAGTTAAGATAAAATTCTAATTTATCTATTTATTATGAAGTAACATTTCCTATTAATGATACTAAGTACAAAATTTCATGTAAATCATTTACTTCAAAACAATATTTTTTTTTTATCTTTGCTTGACTTCATTTGTATCCAATAATATTGATCCTATATATTTAAAAGATACTATTTTTTGTATTATGTGATTTTACTAACTAATTATCTTCAAAACTGATAAATCTTGCAAGATTTTCAGCAATTGTAATTGTATTGAAATTATTAAATATTAAAAAAATAATAAATTTTCACAGTTAAAATTGTATTTTAAAAATATAATTAACATATAAAATATTGACACACATCAGAATTGAATTCAATTTTTAAAGATATTTTTAAAATCATTATATTCAATAAAATTCATGCAGCTTTATTTGTATAAGAGTTTAATTTCACTACTTAAAGAGATAAAAATTTAAAAAAAAAGATTTCTTAACTTCATTTAAGCTCAAGATACTGATAATCTCAAGATTTACATAAAGTATTTTAAATAATTATAATATTCTGCGAATGCAATAATTATAATAATTTTAAAAATCTATATATATATATATATATATATATATATATATATATATATATATATATATATATATATATATATATATATATATATATATATATATATATATATATATATATATATATATATATATTATATATATATATATCTATCTATATATATATATATATATATATATATATATATATATATATATTATATATATATTATATATATATATATATTTATATTATATATATATATATATATATATATATATATATATATATATATATATATATATATATATATATATATATATATATATATATATATATATATATATATATATATATATATATATATATATATATATATATATATATATATATATATATATATATATATATATATATATATATATATATATATATATATATATATATATATATATATATATATATATATATATATATATATATATATATATATACAGTAATGATGTTGAGTTTATGTGTGTGTGTGTGTGGCTGACAATTAAACATAATCTTTTAGTCCATTGCCTTGCTCAATTCACAATAGCACAAATGTAAAAATATATGAATTTGTATAACTTAGAACATTTGGTGAATGGTTGAAATAATTTTATTTTCTAAGTGTAAAGCCATTTGTACAAGTTTGAATGCTCTTTCTTCTGACATTCAAATAATTATATTACTCAAAAAATAACGAGAAATCAAAATTAAAGTGTTAAAGAATACGTAATTTTATGAGCAAAATTTTATTTTTCTAACAATCAAATTTTCTAAGGATTCATAATACTATAAATTAAACATTATTCATTTTTTACAGATTGTAATGTATTTTACAGGTAACATTTATTTTTGATGAATTTTCAAAATATAACGCATATTTGTTTGTCAGTTTTAACAAAAGAATGTATATTATGAATGTGTTTCTTAACGTTGATAAAATTTCTTAAAATGATAAAATTATGCAAATTTTTTACATAATACATTTTAACAATTCAATAAACATGTGCAGCTGTCAGTGAGGTGACACTTTGCAGTTATATTTTCGTTTAGTTAATAAATTTGATTACAAATATTTACACCGTCTGTAAATTATGAAGGAATATTAATATGAATGAAACTCCATTAAGAGAATTGAAAAAGATGAGTTAAATCTAATGTAGAGATGATTTCAATTTTTTTCCATTGATTCCTTATGACTAGATATTTTATTAATAATGAATCAATTAAACTAGGAATAATATTTTTATTTAATCAATGACATTTATTTATTTTATTTGGTGATAAAAATAAATTTCCTTTTTCTTAAATGCTCACAGTGTCGTAAATTTCGTATACCAAATTAGTAATATATTTAATGAAAACTGTCTTAAATGTTACACAATGTTTCTAAATTTAATATATTTAATGCACATTTTAATGAAGACAGCTTGTTTCTAATTACACACTGATGCATATATATTATATATATATATGCATATATATATGATATATATATATATATATTATTATTGAGCTAATATTGAAATGAATGTTATATTAATATTAATATTATTATTATTATTGATATTATATATATTGATATATATATATATATATATATATATATATATATATATATACATACTTATATATATATATATAACTATATACTATACATCACACATAACACCTATGCTCCATATATATATATATATATATATTGGTTATATTGGCTGAGCTGATATATATATATATATATATATATATATATATCAGATAGATAAAGGTGCTACATAATAGGAAATACAATAAGATTAATAAGACAAAATTTGATAATTATTGACAATAATAAGTATGCCATACAAAGAATTGGAGGAAATTATTGAAATCACATCTTCATCAGGAGGGAAATGGTCAATTATGCAAAATAAACACTCTTTTTTGACTTGCATGAAGAATATGTCTAATGATGTTACAGCAATTACCCCAATGATTGTTTGTACTATTAAAAGAGGGGAGCATAAGAATATTCATTTCAAATTCTAAAGTAAAAAAGTATATCAAAGCAAAGTAAGGAAACGCGTATGAAAAAGAACTCCAGATTTAGTTTAGAACTACAATACCAGCAAATCAGAGATATTTAAATATTTGAATGAAGATAAAATTGTTAGAAGTAAATTTAAAATTGGGAAGGAGGTAAAATTGCCAAGAGTAATTTGAAAAATCATGAGTTATACTCAAAATGTTAAATTAGTCAGGAAATTATGCTGTAAATTAAAAGTTAAATTATGTTCAAAGATATTTAAAGTGAATGTAAGTGTTTTTGAGATTCCTTTAGAAATGTCAATGCTTGGGTGGCCCTTCTGAGTTTGTAAAAATTACGAACTATTTCAATCTTACTATTGATTCCGCATTCTTGTTTTAAAATAAAATTAGATTGAATATTATATTTTTTGGATGACTAATTTAACATTTATTTGATTTTCGGAAAATTTTTGATTGGTGCATATATTGTAAATGCGATTTATCATTAAATATAATACTTTAATAAATTGTTAAAGAAATATTGTGTTTCCACTATAATAATTTATTGAATATAAAATTATATAGATAAGTTTTGTGTCAAAATAAATCAACATTAGTAATCGAATTTTTAATACTGAAAAATAAATCTAAAAATTCAGCACTTTTATCAAATAAATTAGTTTAAATTAGAATATACTTAATAATAATAAGGTAAAATTACTTTAGTAATTCTTTTGTAACTTCTTAAACAAATCTCTTGCAATTTCTCTATTAATACAGCAATATTTTTATAAAATTTAAGAATATTATATTTTATTCTGTACCTAAACTATCTGTAACACATTTTTCTATTTTGTCTTATTTGTTCTTGCTTTGAATTTAGCTAAAATGGATGACATTATCCTCCTTCTAATTCTCAAAATTACTTGCAGGTAAACAGTCATATAGCAATTGATCCTTAATATTCACATGCATAATTTCTCTGTTGGCTTATTTGTAGCAATGATAAATATACCTTTTATAGCCTTAATTTTTTCTACTGTTTACGATAGTCCTATGAGTTTTACTGTTAGAGGTAATCATAGTCAATTACTGTTTAAGATAATCATAGTCATTTACTGTTTAAGACAGTCATTTTCATTAAAATGCCATTACTGATTTTTTTTGGCTAATAGTAAGTAAATTTCATAAGATGCAGCCAAACTTTGTTCATTATGTGTACTTGCATTTGAAAATATACTTGTTTGATGTATTAGTTTCTTTTATACACGGCTACAATATTTTCTTCCTACACTGATATGTTATTTTATACTTTTCTTCATGTAAAGTATGATAGTGCCGTTTCATTTCGTATTCCTGATTCATTTACAAAGCATGCATACAAATCAAACACTTAATTTTATTGTTATTGTTGCAGATCAGATAGTCTAATTTCCATTTTTTATTAAATGCACGATTTTCATCAGTTACTTTTCTCTTCTTCACTGACATAATGAGGCTTGTTATTTTGCACTATAGAGTTCAGTTTACTTCTTAATTAAATCACAAGTTTAAATTAACAAAAGAAATAAATTAAGGCTCGAATTACACAAACTATTCCTATGCTAAATAGCTACTGCATAACAGTTGTCGCGTCAAATGACAACCAATCATCGGCTAATGTTGTTTCACTCTGCGATCACCCAACGTTTAGCGGGGAACATAATCCAATAAATCAATCAGTTGCAGTTTTAATTTTAATGTCATTTTCAATCGAATCCGGCGGCTTTTGAAAAGATCAAAGCAGTGCAACTTCTGTTATTCTGAGCAACGGCCTTCAGTGGAGACAGACAACAGCGCACCGTGAATAAGCGCACCGTACGGGACTCGCTAATATGAGTCTATATTTCAGTTATTAACTTATAACGCCATATAAAAAATAAAATCATTTCTACCAATACAATTTGAAAAAATAAAAGAATATACTTCTTTTATTATATTAAAAACCCAACTCCACGGGCCACACAAAGATGGTCAATGCTTTGGACAGTGCTGTTCTTGATAAAACAATGCCACTTCGACTTTGGGTCAGAAAATCACCTTCTGCTACGTCATTGAAATTAATGATATTCTTGCATATTCATTAACAGCAAATTTAAAAATTCTGTAAAACTATGTAACACTAAGTGTCACAAAAGTGTAACTCCTCTAAATAAGCAAGCTTACAAGTAAATATAAATAAATACTTTTTCCTTGTTTACAGCTTTCGTTTTTGATGTAATCTAAACTGTTCTCTTTTTCAGGTCTTCTAAATAACAAAATATAAATATTTTCTCACTCAACTAGTAAATAATTTATTTAATATTCTGTTTTGTTTAGATGAAAATAAAGTATTAATAACGAAATAAGGAGATCGGCTTAATTTTATTTTTATTAATTTTAATAGTTTTGTATTTTTCAATCCCTCTTATGTAATTTATTTAAATTATGCTATTATCTTATACATCTGTCTTAAAATTTCTCCTGAAATAAACGTGCAAAAGAGCTATTGATTATTAACTTTAAGTAGTTATTTCATTAAATGTTATTAAATTATTACATTTAAACATTTAAGGACATTATTTGTAAATTGAGTTAAAGTTATTTCTGAAGCAAAATATATTGAATTCAGAATTAAAACTTACTGACACGCTAGAAAAGAAAAATCCATAAAACTTTACTTGTTAATTTAAATATAACACACATCTTATAAATGTTGATTATTTATATATCTAAGCTTCTTCATTTTGGTTTGATGATTTTTAGAATTGTATTTAAGGACAATTTTTGCACACAAAACTAATTATTTATGAGCAGATATCATAACATTTCATGCACAAGTATGATAAATCTTATTTATAAAAGTCATTTAAAGATTTTGCTTAATAACATTAATCTGTGAATGTAAAATTAATGATTGAGAAAACTATTTTCCTTATTATTTTAGACTTTTAATAACATAAAAATTATGTTATGATTTATCTAATTTATATATTAATTTTATCTAATTTCATTTTCTAAAATAATAATTAAAATATACTCATTCATAAAAAAAACGGTAAGAAAGTACTTTTTCCGTTTAAATTTTTTTCATGATTTGCAATATATATTATATTCATTACTTTTTCAACTGCTTGGTGAAATTCATTTAAATAAGATGCAATAGAGCTAATGTCTAAAACATCAGCAATCATTTTATGAGAAAGTAGTTCAATCAAAATTTATTATTTTAAAGACAAACACAAGAAATATATCAATACTTTAAAATCAAATTGTTAGTAATATGGTGCGTATGGAGATCAAATAATTATTTATTAATATTGACATTAACGGGAACTGAAACATGTAACTAGCCACGCTTCAGTTGATCCCTTGAAAGAAATTAGTTCCTAATTTATTAATAATTAACTAGCTGCTGTTAACAAATTGTAATTAATCCAAAGTTAATTAAGAAAAATCGATGGTCTCTTTAATGAGCAGATATGCTGAATATTTAAAAATCCTTACAGAATGGATCATTACACCCATATTCTCTATGTTAAAATGATTTTATACACAGGAAGTTAACCAAGTATAATTATGAAACAAAATTTTAATATAGAATGCTATTTCAGCATTAATCAAAATATGCTATATTTTAGCAATTAATCAGTTGAATTTGACCTTATGCTGACTTTAATTTTATGTGATGTTTATTGTGCCTAATACGGCTATTTCTATATTTATGTTACCAAAATATGCTATATTTCAGCAATTATTCAATTGAATTTTGATATTACGCTGACTTTGATTTTATGTGATGTTTATTGTACCTACAACGATTATTTCTTATTATGATACTTTGACAAAATGATCATACTAATATGTGAATTAAGGATCTAGAAGACATAAAAAAATTTCACAAAGTTCATGGACCTAGATAACAAACATTTTTTATATCTTATGGGGCTTATTTTTACTTTATATTTCACCGAACATGATAATTTTTCTGTGTCTCAAACGTATCAATAGCACTTCAAATTATTGATTAAATGTTAGATCCATATTTAGGAATTTTATTTAAATTGCTAAATCACTGTTTATATCGAAGTTTATATTAAAATCTTTAATCAGGAAATAAATTTGAATTAGATATTGATGAAGTATAATGATCACATAATCACTTAATTTGTCAAAATGGGTAACGATTAAAAAATTACAATTTCTTTTTTCAATATCTGAGATTCCATTATAGAAGATTTCATTGATTAAATATAATTACAAGCATATTTATTAAGATAGATGGTTTTCAGAATGTCAATTCATCATAATATAAGTTATTCATATTTGTGTAATACGTAACAGTGGTGGCACAAAAATTGCTTTTAGGATGATTATAATTCAAAAGAACTTTTTCTGCATTAATATCCCCTAAAATCATAAATTTTATTATTTAAACATTATGACTGACACAGTTCTAAACAATAAAAACAGGTATTCATTCTTACGACAAACCTTGCCTTAGAGTCACAGGAATAAAGATGCAAAACACTTCCTTTTTATACTTGAGAATAGCAACAAAAAGTAAACTTATTTCAGTTTTGTTTAGGGATTTTCTCAAGCAATTAAAAAAGTCCCTAACTGAGTTTTTAGACGTGACTTTTAGTTTAGGAGTAAAATTCTCTTGTTTAAATATTGTTGACTTGTATACATTTTAAAGCTCGAAAACATTTAAAATTTATATTTTTTCAAAGAAATATATATATGAATGAAAGTATGTAATACAAATATTTTTTGATAAGTCTACATTTTTGGTTACATGCATTGCTCCTATCAGCCATGTAAGATTTTATTTTATAACAGTTTAGTTATAAATAAAAGTGCATAAGATATTTCATGCTGTCACAAGTAAAAATTATTAATGAAACATGATATGGTATATCAATACAAGAGAAATATATTTTATTAAACATATATTTTTTTTGAATTTTACTTGATACATGCATTTAAATATAAAAAAATACTAAAAAATACTTTTTTTTTTACTTTTATAAACACAGTTTTGGCTCAGTTATTGTAATTCTTGCATAAAAGTTTGAATTTTAAATTATAACAGCATAAAAATAAGTCACGATTTTGAAATATAAACTGTTTATTTAAAACAATCTTTCTTATATACACATTATGTTTTTCAAATATAAATTATTGGGAATTATTAATTGGAAACTTCTTATTGAAATATCCTATATGAAAATTACCTATAAAAAGTTATTTCAGATTAGGTAAAAATGGAAAGAAAGAAATTGGTTCATTTTATGTTTTAAGAGATATTAAAATCATTATTCTTATGTGATTGCAAAGGAATTATGTTTAAATAAATTTATTAAAAACAACGGATATATACTTAAAAATATTTGCATAAATACTGAATTTATATTATATATGACTTCTAATAAGTGAAATGTATATCTTAATATTCGCTACTAAAAAAGGATTTTACAAATGAAATAAATCATTTTTTATGCAAAAATATATGAATATTACTTTCTATTTAAATTTTTCTTTTTGATATATCTGTCAAGCTTTATCCGAACATTTGGAATGATGTGTAACAATGATACATGTTTGACATTCATTTAGTATATTTCTTTCTGAAACGATTTCTTACTAACCACACCCATGTTAATTCCATAATTTTAGTCTAATGCACGTGCAACACGCGATTTAAAAACTAGATTTTATAGAACAATGTAATTGACTTCAATTTGACCTGTTTTTTTTCTGTATCTATTTCTTTCTCGTATAATTTAATTTCAATAACATGTGTTTTCCATTTTGGTATCAGATGCTGATTTTTAGAAATTGAGGAATATGCTTTAAACTAATAATGAAGTACACATCATACAGACGTCAATTCTTCTAAATTTTATTTATGCAATAGCTTATTTTTGCTTTTTCACAGTTCTTTTTTCTATAGCTTCTTATTCTGCTAAACGTATATAGATGTTAATAAAATTCTAGCAAGACATTTTTTTTTTTTTTTAATTTGGGAAAACAAAAATATCTCCCTGTGCACCAAGTAATACCACACAGGGCCCGAAGGTACAACAAATGCACTACATAACAAATCCAAATAAATCATGAGATGAAAAAATAATAATAAAAGAAGGCGAAGGAGAGAAAAAAAAAGAGAGTATAAAAATAAAAAGTAGTTAGATAACAGCATTGGATAAATTTTTTAAAAATTCAAAAATTCTTTCTTTTTTTACACTAGGTCCGATTAAGATCGGGGGCCACTTGTTATTTAAGCTCTTTGCAAAGCTGGTTCCTTTCTTTCTGAAACAGATGGACATTCAGAAGAATGTGGAGACAGGTTGTCACTCCCAGAGTTGCACGGCATGCACAGCTCACTTGTTTTTAATGTTGAAACGGTGAAGATAGGCTATTGAATTTCCCATGTCCAGTGAGGAATTGTGTGAATTTTAAAGTCAGTGTAGAACACAAGGTTCTTAACTCTGATGGGAACTGATGGGAAAAAAGATTTTGGTCCACTTACAATTAGGCGAGGAAACAAAACCCGAGTTCCATTCTTTGTGATTATCTTCTTTTTGGCCGTGATTTTGAAAAAAAGACTTGGGTAAGCTGGTATCCATTTTATTTTGGAAGTGAAAGAGAAGATTTGGCCAGAAATCCACTGCTCTTTCATTTCCATACACACCACTATGTTACCCTTGACATGAGAAGAAAGTGAAGGAAATATTTTTGATAATACCATATTAATGGAAGTCTGGACTTCCACAGTAAGTTTTTCAAAACTAAGCTGCTAACATCTTGCAGAACTAATGTAAGGGATGACAACCGAGTCACTGCAAATTAAAAATTTTTACAAGGCAGAGCTTTTGCTTACGGCATCTTTAACAGCAAGATTAATGCAGAAGTAACTCTGCTTGGAAAATAGAGCTGTAGTCACTAATGCGGTATACTTGATGACTCACTTTGAACCCATTCTGAAAGCATACGTATGCAAGACCTACTTTTTCGTTAACTTTACTCCCATCTGTAAAGTAAATTAGGTCATAGTCTTCTTCCCTTACCCTGTCAAATGCAGCAAGAGAAGCAGGAGATCTTGTAGATGGATGAGGTAGGGAAGAAAAGTTCAAATCACCATCAAGATGGTTAGAAAAGGAGTCTTGTGCATAACGATAAGCCTGATTTTGATGAAATATCACAATATCAAGAGGTGGAAGACCAGAGAGAATGAAGAGAGCATCATAACTGATCGTTCTATATCCTCTAACAATCCTCAAGAGCAGTTTTCTTTGAATTTTCCTGATGTGTTTACGGTTTATTTTTTTCCTCAAACTGTCTCCCCAAATTCGCGATGCATAAAGAATAATGGGAACAATGCCTTGTTTATAAATCAGTTTAGAAACTTCGAATTTAATACCATAACTATTGTTGCAAATTCTATAAAATGCATTTGTAAGAATATTAACCTTAGCTAAAATGTATTTCAGATGTTCCTTCCAGTGAAGTTTGCTATCGACAACAACACCAAGATACTTAATTTTATCTACAACTTCCAGAAAATTATTACTCATAGCAAGATTGATTGTGGCATCAATGTTAGTCTTTTTGTGAATCATCATTACTTTGCACTTGCTATGATTGAATTCCAGCTTGCATTGTTGAGCCCAATTATGAATAAAATCAAGAATATCTTGAGCGGTACTGCATAAATCAGGAAAGTTTTTGTTCTGAACAATAACGAGCAAGTCATCCGCAAAAGCAATTTTCCAGCACTTAAAAGCATTCAATTTTTTGAGTAAATCATTCATAATTAGGTTCCAAAGAAATGGGCCAGATACAGAGCATTAAAATTAAATTTATATTTTTGAAGAGAAGTTACCAATTGCAAAGTTTTTTAAGGTTATTCAAAGATTATAAGGAAAATTAAAATGAATATATTTTAAAATTTCATATTCTAATCAATTCTTAAAGAATCAATATTTACTTACTATGTATTGTAAAAAAAAAAAAAAAAAACATTGATTTTTCTTTTAGTTCTTTAACTCATTTATACATTTTAGATTTATTTTCTATTTGTATTTTTTTTTATTTGTGCAAGTTTAAATGTTATTAAATAACATGCATATCATGGTACTAAAATGTCAGAAAACCCCAATTGAAAATGATGATTTAAATTTAAAATAGTCTATAAAATATAAGCAAATATTTTAAGCCATTAAATATAATTTAAGCTATTTTAGAATAATTCTGATAATATTAAGTCGAAAACTTAAAGACGATAGCATCAGGTTATAAAATAATTATGATAATATTAATTCAAAAACGTAAAGAAGATAGCACCAGATTGTAAATTAAAATATTATTTAATATAATGTATAAAGTAATATTAATGTATACTCAATAATTTAAAATAAAATATGAAATGTAGGAAAAAAAATTATAGCGTTTAAGAATTGAAAATTATCTTAAAAATAGTTTATTTTTAATAACAATTATGTTTTTATGTATTATTCAGAGTAAGAATATAAATAATGCGCATTTCACTCTCCTCTATATTTAAGATAGTTTATTAATGAAATAAATCAATAGAAATTTGCAATAAATTAAAATAGGAACACTGTATAATATAAAAACACTATATACATACAGTGGAGCTCATGTACTTGAATATCATAGAATTATTTACTGTACTATAGATTTGGTTTATCATGTAGAACTCAGACTGTATCTCCAATGATTACAATTCATGTCTAACAATCATGTTTACAATAGTGCAGTCAATCTTTATCAAATGAAATAAACACACAAAAAAGTACTAAGACAAAAGCATATCAATGTAAATTTTTGACATTTTGTCGGATAAACTTTAGCAGATAAACTTGATATAAATTTGTTTCATTTAATGTGTTTTTGCCATTCAACATCAATAATTTATTGCATGAGCTCGAAAATCTTGTGTGTAGAGAAAGATATCAAAAATTATTTTTTCTTTTAGATTATATTTCTTTTCAAATCACTTGAAATAGCATAAACATGAAAAAGGAATCAAAAGTGGTTTACCTTGTAATCATGCATATTTTTATTAATATACCATATAAAATATAGGTTATAAATTCTATAAAGTTAACCATAGTACGTTTGTAATTACAAATTAAATATTTAATCTACCGGAAAGATATGTCCATTTATCGATGACAATGTTGTTAAAACCATGCAGAAAAAGATATTTTCTAACAACATCGACTATAGCAGATATCTTAATTCAGCTCAGCAAACTATATCGGAAAAATTTAGAAGATAGAATTCGAGTGGTAACATTCATAATGAGTGTCATTTGATTTAAGTCAGAAGAATTTTAATGATCCACTCATCGCATGATTATCTTTAATTATTTTGATGAAATTGAGTCCTTTTTGAGTAGGGTGATAATTGGGATGAAAAGTGGATTACCTACGAAAATATCACTAGGAAAAGGGTATGAGCAGAAATATTAGCATTAAAAACTTTAATATATATATATATATATATGTATATATATATATATATATATATATATATATATAATATATTTGCAGATTAAACAAGACGATACTATTCAAATGTAATTATTTTTTTATACAGGATACACTTTCATAACTCTTCCTAAGTAATTAAAATAACTCGGTCATAATTAATTCGCATTTCACCAAATAATTAAATCAATTACTCATTGGAAATTCTCAATACAATTATCATGTAATATTTCTCCATGAAAATACGAAACACTTCAATAGATGATCAATGATGATATTAAACTTCAAAATTTTTAAATGTTATTTTGGTATTCAAACTTCTTTCTTGTAAAATCAGGCAACTGAAAATCAATGAATTATTATAATCATGTTTTTATAAATTCGTAATTAACATAACACTATATTTAAAAAGACCAACTAATCATAAACTTTAAAACATGGATCACTGTAAAATTAAGTAAAGGTTCAAAGTTAATATTTTGATGTAATCATATAGCTTATATATAGAATTAAATATTTAAAAATATTTTGGATTAATATGCTATAATTTTAGACACTTAGTTAAAATTTACAAAAATATAATCATTTTGTAAATAAGAAATGTGCACCAAGCAAAAAGGTCAGCAAAAATAAATAAATGTTTCTTGAATATATTATTCATAAAATTCTGTGTATGGATTTCTGAGACTAAACTAATATCTATTGATTTATATCAGCAAAACAGTCTTTGTTAAATATTCATTGATACTTAAAAGCTAAAAAATATTTTGTAGTAAAAATATCATGCTCATATTATATGCAAATTAAAAACATATGCGAACGCGGTTTGTTTCAAATGCATATTATGTATATTTTCTCATTATTTACATATGAACATTTATACGACATTTTGTGAACATACGGCATTTAATCAACATATGACGATTGACATTGTATACATATGAACATATTTTTGTGATGAACATGAAAAGCAAAGGTCTATAACAATTGATGAAGCTACAAAATTATATGTGACCAAAATTGCATTGAAATTTTAAATCCTTCTTAATATTTTTTAATTGACAATATAAGAAGCCAAAAAAGTTATAAAAAAGTACAAATTCAAAAACAATTGGGGAAATTTATTATAAATAATCAGAATTTTTACTAAAATTAAATTAAAGCAAATATTTATTTTGTGTAAAGTTTTATATAAAATATAAATTCTATTAAATTCTGAAAATTTGATAAAGCAACATGTAAATATGAACACTTATACAGTTTAGATGAAAAAGAAAATTATCTGAGGAAAATGAAAATAACCTTTACAAATTTTGTATATTTTAATGCTTGAAAACAATATAGAAATATTATTTCAAATAGCTATTCATTTAATTTTAAAGAAAAACTGTATTATTATGTAGAAAATTATGAACAATATCTCACACAAAAGAGTAATATATATATATATATATATATAACACCATATGAAAAAAATAAACAAATAAAACATGTTGAATATACTTTATTGCAATAAGCTGAAATTTATGCTTAGTATACTTTAGAAAAATACTCATTATTTTAGGTAGGCGTTAAACTCTAAAAGACAGAGCAACATGAGCGCATATATTGATTGTCTTCAGTAACATTTTAACCTTTTGCTTAGCTTTATTACTTAAAATTTCACAAATATTTTAAATAATAAATTATCTAAATTAAGTAGGTCTCTCTCTTTGATTTGTTTTAATTTTCTGATATATTTTACATAACAAACAGGGAATATTTCAATATAAGAACTTTCTTAAAATATGTAAAAAATAAATGATAAATCATGATTTAATTTACATAAAATTACTTATAATTTATATTCACACATTTTTGTCAAGAGTTTTTTGGAAAAGTATGTTCCTTAGAATTATTTTCGTAAATTATTTTTTCATTTATTAATAAATAAAGACATTTATCTTTTCTTGATTAGTTGATACATTTCCAATCGATATTCAAGCCATTTTATGCCCTACTTGTCATTTCATTTAACAATACAAATTGAGAAAATGTTAACTAAAATCTAAATACAAACGCCCTTTTACTGGACAGTAGGGACATTAATACCAAAAAATACTGACCAAAGAAGAATGCTGAAATGTGGAATTTAGAAACACTGGGACATAATTGAGACCATGATTACAAATACAAAACATCTAGGGGAGTTAGGGCCAACCTATTTTGGCATACAATTGCACTGAATTGCCTTCCTTCTACTAGAAATTAAAACTTTTTTATTTATTAAATATTTACTGCTACTTTAATCGACCAAGTTTTCAATGTTCTAATACTTACTAAATCTCTTGCTTAGATATTTTTTTCATCTATAAAACCTGCAGTAATCTGACGAGAACCGGTATTTTCATCATGGTATGGCCATTGGCGTCTCAATGATATTGAGCCTCTCGCATCGGGCGTAATCTATTAACCCTTATAGCACAAATACCCGTCCTAGTTAATTACAGATTTGGCACATTTTTATATTACGTCTATATTTCGCTATAGGGACTCCAGTTTTTTTCTCCATATATTAGATTCATATCATTTTGAATTTTAATCTATTTACAATATTGGATCTTTATTCTTATTAACTTTGGTAAATAGTTCCACAGATCCTCGACATCCCTCTGATTTCAGATCCCAATACTCAAGTATATTTCTACTTTAATGTCCAAATTTATTTGTTTAGTTACTTCTTTAATGTAATGTGGCTCATAATTTCTAATCTGGATTATTAAAAGTAATAAAAAATGTTATACTTAAATTTAAAATTATATTCAATCATTTTAACATAAATCTATTTGAATTATGATTTTAAATAATTTAGACACTTACTACTTCACCTGTAACTCATTCGCAGCTAAGCAAAATAAGTCAAAGATATCACAAAAGAAAATAAAAGATATTAAAGAAAATAAAAGATATGGATCACACAAAGTAAACTGGTTACTTTTCTAATACATCAATAAGAGAAAAAGATAATTATTCTCTCAGTTATCTCAAAGGAATTAGAAATAAAAGTTATTTCAAAGGAAGAGGAAAAAGGACAACAAAACCAATTTTTAATATGTAAAAAATGTATTTATAATTATATGACGTTTTGCTGTTCCATGATCTAGAATTTAGCAGAGACGAGTAAAATTTTAACATAATAATTTACAATGATCAGGAATCTGAAAGCGAAATGTTGCTAAGAAAGAAGATAATAATATGGCAACAAAAATTTAAGAAATACGTCTAAATTGAGATGAACATTAATATTGAGACAAAATTCTTAATAATCTAGAAATTAATTTGAAAGTAAATAAAAGAAAATCACTCCTTTTAAGCATCTCTGAAGAAGGAAACAAAAAAAGTGACTTCTCAAAAATACCTCCACATTTTTTTACCATAAAACTAAGCTAAATAACATTTGCAAAATACAATAAAAATTAGAAAACCCAATCACCTAAGAAGATAGCAATCTTAAAAATGTTAATCATATTATGGTGAAATAAAAAGATGAAAAAGAGAAAGGAAAAGTTACAGCATGCATAGTTCTGTCTATTAAAAATATTATAACACATAAATTCACTATCAAAACTTTTTGCTCATTAGAACTGAAGAAAATCATTTCCGATATATCGGAAATAAAATGTTCTCTAGAAGTGAAACAGACAAATCAAAATATGTTCAACAACTAACTACAGAAGTTCATACGTTATAAGAACCAATAAAAACGATAAAAATATTCTTGTACTCAATGTCCCAGCTTCAATCAAAGAAAGATATATCATCTAACTACAAGAGAAACAAGCTCAAATAACTGTATGGAATAATCCCATAAATGTAACAGAAATTACATCCCATCAATCCAATTCAGAACTTCACTATGTGCTTATTGAAGCAATCAAGGCAATGACCCACATTCTAGTCAACAAAACGTATTTGTTTTTATAAAAACGGAAATTTATTTCTAATCTACTTAGTAGATGTTACAACAGTAATATATGTGAGCATTGTATATATTGCACTTCAAATTATTTTATAGAAAATGTAGTAAAAACCATAACACAGAAATTAACAAATCTAAATTAAATTGCTATATCAACTGTAAAAGGGTCAGCGATAAAAGTAAAAATTATACATTCAATCACCCAATACATTTATTATAGAAATCTAAAGAATTATCAAAATATCAGAAAATAATGAAATGAATTTTCACTTCAATACTTTTAAAAAATGAATGCCATCAATCATTTCACAACAGCAATCTCTAGTGGATTCACAGTAAAAAACACTCGTAAACTTAAAAATCTTTCAAATAAATTTAAGAAAATGAAAGCCACCAACATTTTTTACAAATTAGAACTGAAAAGCATCATATTTAACTTTTTACCATTCAGTAAGACAATATTTTTGACAAAAAATTTATTTTTGGTATTCTTAAAGAGGATTTTACTGATTTTGAATAATAAAAAAGCAATTATTTTAGTTACAACACAGGACTTCAAACCATTCTTCGTTCATATGACTGAGGCAGTAATTACAATTAAAATCACAGCACATCCCAAACCTATTGATATCATTTAAGCCATCATCAAACTCCTACTCCAATAATTTGATAGCAAATTATTTTCATCCTGTCTTAATTAGGAAAAATAGTGGTCAAAATATTGAATGAGGAAATTTTCTATTCGAAGGAAATCTTAATGTCCATAGTGTTAACTGAGATATTAAAATTATTTTGCAAGGGGGATGAACTCATACAAAATTTTATGGCGATAGTATTATCTTTTTCTAACTACCACCTACCTAATAGATTATTACATGATTGACAATATTGTTGATTAGAAAATTGATACTCTTGAGGCATTTAAAAATAACATTAATTTTTGCAGAATTACCAAATTACGCACCCTCAAGCATATTTTGGAAGCCACAAAATACCCATATAACATAAAGATATTACTTAACATCTATCTTCAGCATAAGAAATCCGCCTATATAAGAATCATTCCTAAGCCAACTAATGATACTTAAGACAGTAAGGAACATATTATTTAACTGCCCCAAAACTTCTTATAATGGCCACATTTCTATGGAATTTAATTGACGACACTCCCTTAAAAAAGACTAGATTAATATGGGAAACAACATGATTCAAAAAGTACAATATATCTAAAAGCATTTACTGATGTTTAAACCCTCATGGTAGTGGCAAGAAGTGAGAAAATGTTGGGCAAAGTTACAACGGAGGCGATGGTTCATTTTTTAAAAATTGTCACTCGATACCTTTTTCCAAGTCTCATTACAAATAAAAAATAAATTCTTATTGCAAAGCTTAAATATAGTCCACAAATATTTCTGGCCAAAAACAGTATGATAAGAAAAGACACAAATAGACTTCTTGCAATAACACTAAAGAAAAAGTTGAACTTAATTGCCCTGTTCAAAACATAAGCCAATAAATTTATGGAACTACAGCAAAATATCTTAATTATTGCAGGATAAAGTTACGGAATTTTTAAAATGTATTTTAAGGATATTTTATCAAACTCTGATGGAGGGAATGCAGGAGTATGGGTTTGCAGTTTGGGGAACATTGTTAACAATAACGGTGAAAAAAATACTAACGTCAATACAAAAAAGAATTATTAACAATTACTCGCGTGTTTCAAATGACTCTTACAGTAGTTCTTCAACTTATAACTGGTTTATGTCTTCTCCACCGGAAAATAGAAGCTGTAGCAAAGTTAAAAAAAAAAATCATGCATTGATGGAAGTTTCTTCAGAAGTGGATAATATCCTTCCTGCCCCTTGTATCTTCAATATTGATAAAAAGTTACTGTTCAGGAGGAAGAGAATATTTCATGATACACTGAAGGATTCTGTACCATAACCCCAGATCATTAAAAAATAGAAAAAATGCAATTCAATCCAAAATTGTTGTACTCAGAATTTGACATACAATGTATTTGGAGAACTAGGCTTTCGTCTGGAAATAAAGGATGACAAGTTGAAGTTAAGGTCCTTTGAAATGCTACTCAAATTGCTACTTCAAAACTTCTTCCAACAAACATCTTGTCAAATACTCAAGCATGCCTTAAATGTTTCACCAAGCCACTTAACCAATGTCTGATGTTGCGGAAAATGCAAATCATTCAAGGAACAGTAAATAACATCGGGATTGGTTGGTTAAAACCATACCAAGGTACACAAGGAACTGATACAGAGGGAAGAGAGATGCAAAATCCGTTTCACTATAAAATCACTCTTCCAATAATAACTGGCAGGATAACTGGCAGGAAGAATAGGATATCGGAACAACTGGAAAAAATGTCATATATTCATCAAGTTTCTTGGAAATCCCTTAACTGGATTAGGAATCGGTTACATTTTTTGAAAGTCAATGACCAAATTTCATTTTATTTTCAAAAGTTCCAAATATCTGTTTCCGAAATCAGTGGATATTTAAATATAAAGTGTGATGAGATCACACAAATTATATTTTAAAAAATCTAATACATATATTATTCTTCTTGGTCACATTTTTAATCAGAGATATATAGCAAATTCAAAAAAGGATATCGATATCATTAACTGGATATTTTCTACTGGATATTACTGGATTTTCTTTCTGGATATTATACCTTATATATATATATATATATATATATATATATATATATATATATATAATATATATATATACTATATATATATATATACATATATATATATATATATATATAAATATAAATATATATATATATATATATATATATATATATATATATATATATATATATATATATATATATACTACTATATATATATATATACTATATATATTTATATATATATATATTTATATATATATATATATATATATATATATATATATATATATATATATATATATATATATAATATATATATATATATATATATATATATATATAAACATATATATATATATATACATATACATATATATATATATTATATATATATATATATATATATATAATATATATATATATATATATATATATATATATATATATATATATATATATATATATATATATATTAATGAAAATTCATATTATAAGTACTAAAAAAATGCCAGATACGTGATGTAATTATACATTCGATACCGGCGAAAGAGTGATTGGAGCAAATTCTGAAAAATTCCTACTGTCTTGTTTATTTTGTCCATGGCAATGACACTTCTCGATGTAAAATTATCAGCATCTCATACACTAAAGTTATGCTCCAAGAACATAAAAGTTCCGATAAACCCAGCCATTAGTCCTCCACGTTGACACGGAGCGGGATATAAGGTACTCAAGAAGTTACAATTAAAAATGGAAAAAATGTGATAAGGATTTATTTTGTATAATCCAAATATATTTATGAATGACCAGTGGAAAAAATTGGTAATAGAAAGTAGTAGTAAATTGTGAATTAATTATTTCAGAAACGTGAGATAAGTTGAGGTGTTCAAATACAATGCTAAGATACAGAGGGAAAACACACAACGAAAATAATTTGTATACAGAATGCCCATTCCGAATGGAACCAGTAATCTCATAGACAGCAGGCAGCTGATGGATGATAACGTATAATAGTTCTCGATGAGAAACTTCACGTTGTTCCTTAGTGAGCTTCTACTTCAAGTTTTGCAGCCTTTTCCAGTGGGATGTGACCCAATGATTTAAGGAAAATATTCTTTGTCTAAATAATGACAATCACTTACCATCACATAATTTGCCAAAAACAATTCATATATATATACTCATATACCTGTATATATATATATATATATATATCATATATATATATATATATATATATATCTCTATGCTCTACTCTCTGCTATATATATATATATATATATATATATATACAACTACTATATACTATATATATAAATATAAGATTATTTTTATTAAATATTAATTGCTTTTCAATCATATATATATATATATATATATATATATATATATATATATATATGATTGAAAAGCAATTAATATTTAATAAAATAATTTATTTATGTTTTATGTTACACAAAGTAAATAATTTGTAAAAGTTATGTAATTTTTTCTTCATAATTCTTGAGTAATTAAAAATTACGTTGTGAGACAAAAAAGTACGTTGTAAGACAAAAAAGTACGTTGTAAGACAAAAAAGTACGTTGTAAGACAAAAAAGTACGTTGTAAGACAAAAAAGTACGTTGTAAGACAAGTTAAGTACGTTTTATATGAGAAGTTAAAATATATAAAATCACTTATATCATTTGTGTTGAGGAGAAAAAAATAGTTATGAGAAATAAAAAATCATAATCAATAACATTGTGAAACATTTCCATTAATATAAATTTTATCAAATTATTTTATTCAAATTTTAAATATTAAAATAAAATTGTTTAAATAAAACACCATATCAAATTTTTTCACTCAGTCAGTTCAGTCAGAAAACATTTCATATTTATTTTGATAATGACACACAACATTGTTATTCTATTTTTATTTCTAGGTTTGATTCATTAGAATTCATTGAACATATTTATCTTTATCAAATCAAAATTTGCATTGATAATGAGTTTAATCTTTAGAGGTCACGTAGGGTACTGAGTTAACCCATGTTTCCAAAATCAACAAGTGGGTGAACATTATTTTTTTGTAATCAATCACACTTTCATTATTCTCTTGTCTGACACTCCCCTTGGAATGGGCGTTTTAATATTTTGCCTGTTTCTCCTCTGTTCTTTTGAAATAATCATTTCTTGCAATGTATATGATTTTGGTTTGACTCTGTGCCCAATGCGAAAACTATAGTTTCAATATTTTTTATGTAAGAAGCTCATTTTCGTACTTTAAATTATTTTCTTACATTAGCTTTTGTTTTTATTTTTAAATTTTTAAAAAAAATGGTGTTCAAACTTTAATCAATAGAGTATTATAAAGAGATGGAACGTTTAAGATATTCATTGTGTGAAGTGCTGTACTGATGTATATGTAAACTAAAGTACTGATTTATTGACAATAATACATAAAGTACTGTACTGAAAGCATTGATCTAACAGTTAAGGATGAACCTGATGAAAAAAAATGCAATCCTCTTGATGAAAGTAATCAATTTTAGCAGAAAGATGAAAATAAAGAAGACTATGATTTAAATTGAAACATATATTTTAGCAAAATTCAGTCTGCTTGAAATGATAAGAAACAAATAAAATAATAAAAAGAAAACTTCTCAAAATTTGACCATTGATAAAATTGATAGGAAACATAAAAAAATATTCAATTTAATAGTGCAACACCACGAGCTTTGCAGATACACCCGTCAAAATATATACATTGATCATGTGTTGATTTTTTTCAGTTATAACTCAAAAAATAATGATATATAAAAAACATGATTAAGAGATACTACGTTTGCAAAGCAAATCATGTATATCGTAATTTAACATGAAATTGTGTATTTTGGTTTGAACTGAAAAATTCGCAAATATTTTATTTCATATTGATTTTTCAAAACCATTTTTTTGTTATATAAATTGTTATAAAACTACCTAATTTAATTTCCTGTATTTTTTTGTAAAATTCTATATCATCAAATAAATTTATATAATTTCCTAACAATTCTAAAACCTGATTTTAAATTTTTATGAAATTTATAAATTATTAATAAGTCTGTAACTTAAACATGAACAAAATAAAATTGGCAAAAATAATATTAATAAAATACCAGAACAATAACTATATATCTCTCTTAAAAATAATAATATTTAGAAATAACTTATAATACATAATTTTGTTAAATTAACTTAATCAATTTTTTCTGCAAAAGTAATTTTAAATAAAGTTTTATAACAAAATTTTATGTTTTGAAAAAATGTTGTTATCAGGAATTTATATATTTTACACTAGATATATTACTTGTATTTTGAAATTTTCTTTTCATATTGATAAAATATTTTCAAATCTACGATAAGTATAATTTTACTATATTCATGAAATTCTTGTTCATAATATAATGAGAATTTATATAAAAATATATTTAAGCAATTCTTCCATTTATGCAAAAACTTTTAATTTTAAAACAATTATATTGAAAACATTTTTTATATAGGATATTAAAAATTTTAACAGTGATTTTCATATATTACCTTTTACTGTTCATCTGATTTTCCTGAATAAATAAAATTATAGTAAATTCATATAAAAAATATTTTAATTTTTCATCTGTTCAATTATCAAATAACACTTACTTTTAATCATAAATCTTAATTTTCATTCAGAAAAAATAAAAATCATCTAAAAAAAGAGCTTATACAAACTTGCATAAAATAATTTGTGTATAAGACATAAATTCATTATCTGAATATTTATATATTCTCCTTAAAAAATCCAGTTATGAAAACTTATTTTCTTAGCTATCTACATATGAACCATGAAAATGCTTTTAGGAGAATTTCCAAATTCAAGATGATTTCAAGATGCTACTTAAAAATACAGGAGACATTAAAAGAATATTTTTCAATCGAATTGATCAATATATTACTTGTTTCAAAGAGACAAAATTTTATTTACCCTAACCATTTCAAATTTTATTTTATTTTTATTTTTCCTTTCTTCTTTCTATGCAATGCATATTTAATATTTAAATTCAAACACCTTGCTTTAGAAAATAATTACTTTCCTTCAGATCATCGAATTTAATTTTCATCGTCAGTGCCTTGAAGTGAAGCTAACCGAAGGAGAAAAAAATTCAAGAATCTAGGATTCTCCGACATCCAATTACGTTTCTCGAAAATGCACATTAATCCCTAGATTTATAGCAGTGTTTGCTTTTCTTCTCGTTTCTACGATACATCGTATGTTTAACAAAGTATTTTTGTGTTTTATTTAATGTAAGGAAACAGATGAAATGAATATTTAATTCCAGTTTTAAAATTACTTAACTATAAGAAGAACGTTAGATTAAATAAAATTAAAAGTAATATTTAAAGATTTAAATTTAATTTAAAATTTAATTTGTTTTATATATTTATGTTTTGTATTATTTGTTTATCATCTGAATTTTAGTTCAGCTCATAAAAAAGGCTAATTTTATGAATAGTGTGTCATCTGAGATCAAATTCTTTATTAAAATAATGTATAATGAAAAGTTTTAGTAAATAAAATGGATTTCATTTTGGATGGAGCACTACTGAAACAACATACCATTGAACATAACTAAATTTGTTTTATGTAGCAACTGTTTAATTCTCCACATCAAGTATAATTCCAACAATGATATTATGGTGTTTAACTTACTGTTGTGTTACAGAACTTGCATATTTCCTTTAATAAATTTACAAGAAATTTGTTGTAATATGTTTTATCTATTTTTTTATAAATATTATTTAAACTTCACAGAAATTATTACTAAGATAAATATGACCTTTTCATACTGTTCAGCTAATTTATTACTATTTCCTTTGTTTAGGAAATATTTAGATTTGGGGAATGATGAATGCACTGTAGCAATTGTTAACAATATGGGTTAAAATCATGTGGGATGTAGATGAAAAGGAAAGCAGCCAGGAAACAATTCCAAGATGTTCATTTCGAGGAAATAGTTTCTCAAGAGAATACAATTTATGTCTTGAAATAAAGCAGTTATTTAAATCAAGGAATCTCATTAATCTTCATTAAAATAAATCCATATATACTGAAAAATGTGTCATTATTGTTTAATCAGAGGAATATTTTATGTAGTATTAAAATTGTTTCATTACTATATGCAAATAAAACCAACTACATTTGAATTAATATTAATGCACAGAAAAAATAAATAAGTCAAGAATTGTTAATTTGAATTTATGTTTTCTTAAACACTTCACATATACGTTGATTAATAAAATAATGTAAATTAAAAATGATATTTATTTTGGAAATTTAAATAACATTGTAGAATTTTAAAAATATACATTTTAAGTTATGAATTCAGATATCTAAGTGCGAACTGTATTTGCAAATATATGTTCTTATCTTATTTATAAGCAGAAAAATTCGAATGTGAAAAATTAAACAAGATATCCTTTTCAAAATGTGCGCAAATTATATATTTTTTTTAAATTTGTTTTAAATTAATATTTTATGAGTATTTCATTTAATTTATTTGTATATTAGTTTTTATTACATATTAAATAGACTTTAATTCTCTTATTTTAGTTTAATTTTAGTATAAAATTAATATTTGTAAGTTAATAAGATATCATGGAAACGTCTTATTTTAAAGGGATACGAACATTTTTTTTTATTTTATGAATCAGTTAACAAAACTAGAAAAAAGTATCAAATACGTTGTTTCAGTTTTGAATTTAAAATAAATTTTAAGTAAATGCTTACATAGCTGCGAAAACTGAACTACGTGTTTTGATCCTACGATTCGCACCTACACTACTGGCCATTAAACATACTACACCAAGAAGGCGACATGCTACAGGCGTGAAATTTATACGAAAGGAAAAAGGTGCTGTGACATTTTTAATAATTTCAGCTATTCAATTGCATTCAGACAAAGCAGGCGCCAGTAGCGACAACTATATTAATGTGCATTAAACCAGGAAATTAATTTCAGCCGGTTCCTCATATTTACAACATTGCATTTCAGCACTTTGTTGTGGTGAAAAGTTGTTGTGATGCCACTCGTGTAAGGAAGGAAAGGAAATGCGTACCGGCTCGTTTCTCACGCTGATAAAGGTTGAATGTGGCGTACCGGGATTGCGGTTTATCTTATCGCAGTATTGGTGCCATCGCGTCGCTTCGAGATCGTGACGGCGGCTGCTTGCAGAATATGGAATCGATGTGGTTCAGGACAGCAATACCAATGCTATACCCGGGATCTCAACGGCCACATATCACTAACGGCCAGGAAGACAGATATCATTATCCATCACGCTGGCCGTAATGGATTCGTGCAACCACGTCACGAGCGGTGGTCAAGAAACAGGGGCGTTTGGAAGACAGCCAAATTGTCTGCACAGAACGGTTCTGACGACGTTTGCAGCAGCATAGAATCTCAAGCTCAGGAGACCATGGCAAAGCGGCTTCCGCCATGACGCTTGCGTGCATAGAGAAGAGCGCCATTCAATGGGTGTGATCAACGATGAACTCCTGCAGGCGCGGAAGGTGGCGGGGAACGTCATCTTTTCAGATGAATCCAGGTTCTGTGTACAGCATCATGATGGTCGCATCAGTGTATTTGGCAGCATCGTATGGTGAGACTACCTGCACACCAGGCAGTGTTGAACAAATTCGTCATCGTGCATTGTGGCTTATCACCTGGCATGAAGGTACGCGTGGTTGCCATTGGATCCCCCGTCTCGTTCCACTCTTGAACTTCGCCATTGAAAGGTTGGCTTTGAACAGTGCACGTTACATTTCTGGTGGTGTTACGACCGTGGCTCCTACCCTTCCTTCGAACCTGCCGAAACTCTCACTTTTCAAGTAGTATCAATGCCAGACCGAATGTTTGCCGGTATTGTACGGACTTTTCTTGATCACCCAAGGACCCATATTCAGCTCGTTGCCCTGGCTAATTACGTTCGCTCAGATCTTTCACCAATAGAAAACGTCTGGTCAATGGTTTGCCAGGCGACTGGCTCGTCACCAAACGCCAGATCACTGCGGTTGTAGAACTTTGGTGGCATCCGTGTTTAGAAACTGCATGGGCATCTGTGCGGCACATGCAATCCAATCATCCTGTTTGGACTCAATGCCCACGCTGCACCTAACTGCTGTTATTACTGCCAGGAGGTGGGTTGTTCTGGGTGTGATTTCTCAAGGATCTATCCCAGCGAAATGTTTTGAAAATTAAGTCATTTCATTATATATCATTTTTGTACTCAATGTATGTTGTCTGCGTATAAATATCATTTTTGTTCATCTGCAGTTTCTTCCTGGTGTAGCATTTTTAATGGCCAGTAGTGTATTATTAGTTATCGATCAGTCCAATAAAATGATGTCAATAAAGTTTTTTGAAAACAATTCTATGAAAAAGCTACAAATAATTTTAATGTTTTAAAAATTAGATTTTTCATATAATTGTTTTAAAAATCTTTACAACCATGGGACATGCCTGAAAGTATCACCATAAATAACCCACTGATGGCAGAGTTTCATAAGACTCAACTTCAATAAAATATAAATGCATTCGCAAATAGTTATGTCCAATGGGGGTGATGCCAATCACTTTTACATGGTGCCTCCTAATTAAACTAAATGACTGATTAATTACAACCTTATAAATAATTAACTAAAATTAATATACCTGTAATGAATTAAGTGATTATGAAAACAATTAAAAATTACAGCTTCTATTTTTACTCTATTGATCATTAATATAATTTTTTTGAATTATGTCTCAAATGACATGAGTCCAGATGTAAAATTAACTGTCATAAATACATAAATTCCAAGCAAAATGAATGATTTCAAACAAATATGAAATACACATAAGGATATTGGTTTCACGCATACTTTTGTTTCACGAACTTGTGATATTAAAAATAAGCGATTGGTTAACGCTCGCAGTTCTGACTATGAACAAATTGGACAACAAACATTTTCACAAAGGATTTTTTGTATTTGGAAAACGAACATAACATATACGGGGTGTTGCATATTGAATGGAACAAAACGAAAACATGATTGTGATCGTCGTAATTATAATGTATTGAGAAAATTCAAATTTATCTCAAAACTACAGTTATTCAAGTTTTTACAGGAGTTTAATATGTGGCCCTCTGGTGACAAGATAAAAGTCTACACGATAATAAAATTCCCGCCACACTTATGATAGTATAGCTCCTGTGATGAAGTTCAACACTGCAGTTATCCACTGCTTCAGTTCCTCTAAATCCTGGGTAAGGGGAGTGACCAGAAACTTCTTGTTTTTTGAGAAATACCAGAGATAAATAACACAGTGTTAGATTTGGAGATCTTGCTGGCCAATGAAGCAATGTCAAATTCCGTGGCCCAGCATGATCAATACAGCGATTGGGAAGACGTTCATTCAGGAACTCAGGTACGGTGTTATTCCAGTGCGTGGGAGCACCATCTTATTGCAAAATGAAAGTAAGAACAGCTTCCTCCAACTAAGGGAGCAACCACACAGAGAGCATGTATTGGTAATTATCTGCATTAATCGCTTGTTATGCAAAGAAAAATGGACCAATAACACAGCTGTTTGCTGAAGTGCAGGAAACGTTTATCTTGGGAGAATCACGCAGATGTTCTAATGTTACATGAGCCTTTGGAGTGTCCCAAAATAAAAAATTATGACACTCAATTTTACTACATAAATGAGACGGAGCTTCATTGGTAAACACCAGTCTGTTCTCAAGTCCATACAAGTCGAGTTTTCATTGAAATTTCTCACAAAAGTCCTTAAGCAATGGTTTTCTAAATGCATACATTAGTGTTTGCATTCAGACAAATTATTTGATTATATCCTCAAGATACCATAAAATAAATTATGCATACATTCCATCAAGGAAAAACAAATTCTGCTTTGCAACTATTAAAATTTTAAACGTTATTTATAGTATAAACCTATTATTATCATGCAAAAATTAACTTAAAGCTTCCTTTCCTAATTTTAATATTACATTATGTGAACATAAAAGGTTTTGTTGTAAATGAATGTTCAATAGGCTTATGAAAGATATGTTCAAATTACAATGAAATAAACATGATATTTTTTAATTACTTTTCAACACATCTTCAATTAAATAATTAGATGTTTCATCAATATTTTATTGAATGTTAGAGGTTATTTGAAATATTTTAATACAGAATTTTAAATGCTATAGTCTATTTCATTTGCGCCATAAAATTATAGAAAATTAGTTAATTTTTATATCAGCTTCTGTAGTTTATTTGTTTTAACATCAATTCATTAACAACTTTTTAATTTTAAATTATATTTGTTATTTTTCACTGTACAATCGTTAACTTCAGTCCCTGTATAAACTATAAGATACCTTTATAAATTTTGGTTTTATAACATGTTCAACCATTTACATCTCTATGGAGTTTTCAGAGAATATCTGTATGGAATTTTTATAGCATTTTACAAGAAGTAAAAACCATGTTGGATGTTAAGAAACAAAATCCGATTTTCGTGTTTTTTTTAATAATTACTGTATAAACTAAATTTCATGTTTGAGTATATGCTATATTTACAAAGAAATTATAATCGTGTTTCTCAAGATATCTGAAATATGTTAGACAACTAAGTGCTTAGAATATATTTGTTTTCAATTTTTGTTTAAAGTTAATTTTTTTATATAATCATATTGATGAATACATTTTAATATTTATGTATCAAAATAATATCAATATTATTTCTTGATAATATTATTAATGAATGATCTATAGTCTTTTAGAATTATATTTTCATACGAATATTAATTTCAAAATCTATATCATTATTTGCTAACTTTATTTTTAAAAAACAAATTATTTTAACACCAGTATATATGACACACAATAAAAACACTAGTATATATGATGCATTTATATATCACACATTAACAAAGTTTGTTGAATAAAGTAAGAAGATAAGTGGCTATAAAGTACTCATTAATAACACACATTTTCTGAATTTTAAAATTCTGGCATTAATAATAGTTAAAATTCTATTATTAATGGGATTAATGAAAACGTAAATCCCATTCAACAAATTAGTATAAGGAACATTTAGAAATAAATCATTCAAGAGATTTTTCTTTAAAAAATGCTAATTTAATGAAGTGCTAGTTTGAAAATGATAATTTGGTTTAATATTTGAAAGAGTCAAAAGGTCTAATAATCTAGTAATATAAATCTAGAATATAGTAATAGGTTACAGATAGTTTACTAGAATCTAGAAACATTAATAAATGTATAATAATTTATTAAATTTAATTATGTTTTTATACTTATATTTGAAATAAAAACTGATTAATATATTTAAAATGAATAATCGCAAGTTACATTATTGGTGTGAAACTGGTTTATGATATAAAATGAATAAAATAAGGTAAAACAAAAGTATTGAAACGATTAGAAATAAAGTAAAAACAAATTTAAACATTATATTAATAGCATGAAAATAGTGGAAAACCACATTAACTAAGTTGTCAGAAACTACAAAACAGAAATGATTTGAGTTCCTAAAATATTATATCTCTGCTGCGGAGTATAACTTCTTTTATTACAACAGTGAAGGTGGTCAACCGTTCGAAGAAGCATCATCAGGAAATACAGACAATAGGTCAGTGTTGTGGGTTATCTATAGAATCAGGGTTACTCCACAAACGTAACCTGCTATCTAACTAATGAAAAAGATCGTTCTTTATTATTTCCAGTTGGTTTGGAGGTAATTAAGGATAAATGGTACCATTCATCTCATTCATTCTACAGATTGAAAAAAAAGCCGATGTAAGCAATTGATTCCAGAAAATCAACACTTTCCTACGAAACCTGAAGCAACGATTCTGAAAAAAAAAATGAAATACATTTATAAAATATGTAACAATTTGAGAAATTTGAACTGTTTTATTTTTGATGACGTCCATTTACTTTTGAGTTATTTGTTAAAGGTAAAAATTGATGAGGATAAATAAAATTTTATAATTGTAAATATTTTTCGAACTATGAATTTCTTCATTAAGAGACTTCGCTAAGATCTTACATTTTAATTATGTGCTATTTCTATAAAAAATATATGAATCAAAATGAGTTGTTAATAAGATTAATTTAGATTAATTACTACATAGGATTTTTTTAATTAAATTCAACATATTTTTACTGAGACAATCATAATGTTATCTCATTTTTCCTGTTCATCAAATACATCTTAACTATAAACTTTATATAAAAGTATTAAAAATTTCCTTTTATTTTGGTTGTACATTTTTAACAAAATAATCTCTTATTCATTTCTAATGAAGTGTGATTTCATTAAATTATTTGCAAATTTCCAAATTTAAAAAAAATTAAAGTAGTAATAAACAAATCTTAATTATCTTCAATGTTGTGTACACCAAACAGATATTGAATAGATAATCTAGGCATATATGCAATGTATATATATATTTTATTTGATAAACTTATTTTTATTTAAAATATTAAAGCAAGTTATGTGAAATAAATAATTATGATTGTTAAGTATTGTAATATTGTGCGTTATTTAATAATATGTAGAATATACTGTATGAGAAAAATATTAAAGGAAATATAGAATTTTACAAACATATATATATATATATATATATATATATATATATATATATATATATTTATATATATATATATATATATACTACTCATATATATATATATATTTATATATATATATATATATATATATATATATATATATATATATATATATATATATATATATATATATATATATATATATATATATATATATATATATATATATATATATATATATATATATATATATATATATATAATTATGATGCTATATTTACAATATTATATTTATTTAGATGATGGATTAACTAAAAATAATTTCCCGAATTATGTTTAAACAGCAGTAAATGAAAGAGAGTTTTAGCACATGAGAATTGCTTGCATATAAATTATGTAAAATGTTTAAAAATAAAACTAATTGTTATCTAAACACTTGAATATTATTCAAGCTTACGAAATAATCATGATGTCTTTTCGTTGGTTTTACTGTTAAAATCTATATTAACTAAAATTATTAAAGTTAAATTTATTTTATATTGCATATTGCTATTTCAGTAAGTATCTCCATTTTCTTGCTGCATGAAATTTGAGAATTCTGATTTATTTTTATCATATTCAAAATGTTAAATTAAATTTTCCTTGTTCGACACTTTCCAAAATCAGTAAAAGAGAAATCTTAAAAAATACATCCGTTCTACATATAATTAAAATTTGAAAAAATACAAATCTGAAAGTCATTAGGTACATAAAATTGTAAGTTATTTTATAGAAGAATATAGATAAGACTAAGTTGAAGTTTCGATTTGAAATTCAAAAATGTGGAATCATAAAAAATTGGCAAACATTTCTTTTAACTAAAGTAAACTTTCTTGTTTTTTATAATATTACATAAATTAGCAATAAGTGTCACTTCAAATTAATTGTTTATATAATTAATTAAAAATTCAAAACATTCAAAGGGGTTATTATTTTCTGTAAGTATTTTTTGGAAACTGTTAGTTAAGTACTTTTGTGGAAACTTATTTACAACAGATATTTTAGTGGCTTTTAAAACATGGTTTCGGTGTAAAAATGCTTTTCTTGCTATATCCTTATTTACTCCTTTAAATTGATTTTAAATATTTATTTCCTATATGTAATACGAGTGTACACGCTTATGACATAAAGAAGTAGACGCAAAACTACAATTTTTCCTCTTTCAGTACAAGTTTTTACACTTGGTGAGATTCCATTAACTTTGTATATTAATAATTAAAAAATCACTATTTAAAAATAAAAATATTTTGTAAGAGAATTATAAATAACCAAAGATGTTTTTACTTCAAATTAAAAAAAATATATGGATCAGTTACAATTTTTCGTTAACCTTAAAAAATTAGTTAATCAATTTACAATAAAATAGAATTTCAAAAATCTGTTTGCATGTGTTTTTTTTTAAATGCAAATATATTTTTATCTTACAGCAAAAACAAATTGCAAAAATAACAATTAACTGAACGTGTTTTCTTATAAATTTATTCCTATCATTTTTTTATAAATAATTAATCCCTGTTTTTTTTTTAATTTGAAATGGGATACTCTTAAAAATTTCAAGGTTTCTAAAGTTTTCATTTTGTAAATATTCTCATACTACAAGAATTTATTTTCAAAAACCAAAGTAAAATAGGCTTTTATCTCTAAGGGAGAAGTTACTTTTAAAAATTTATTTTACTTACCGGCTTTCGCTTTTCGTGGGCATTCTTCATTTTGTATGAGCTCCGCCCTCTTACTATTTCCCTATTAAGTTCTCAGATAATTTTTCTTCTTCCTTTGGTCCTGTCTCTCCTTGCTTCGTACCGGAACACATTTGTTTCCATGGTTACGGGAGGGAAGTATAGAATGACAAACAACTTTCATCGTGATCTCTGGGTTCAAAGGAAAGCTTGTTTTTATTGATGGCAAAAGATACACACGTTTTGGATTACATTACTTATGTGTGCCAAACTTTTTTATATATATATATATATATATATATATATATATATATATATATATATATATATATATATATATATATATATATATATATATATATATATATATATATATATATATATATATATATATATATATATATATATATATATATATATATATATATATATATATATATATATATATATATATATATATATATATATACTATTTCTTTAGTATATATATATATATATATACTATATATATATATATATATATATATATATATATATATATATATATATATATATATATATATATATATATATATATATGATTTCAAACTTTAGATGCTATTATGTCAAAAAAATCTGATAATTAATAATTTCTTCTTAAAAAACTATTTTATTTTCTTATCTCCTTATTATTTATTATTTATTTATTACTTTATATATATTATTATTTATATTATGTATATTTATTATTATTTACATTTTCTTATTTATTATTCTTACTATTCAAAAAATTAATACATTTTTTTATATATTTTATGTGATATTTACTGCAGTTATATTCGAAATAATTTATTTTAAAATTCTTAACACAAATGAAAATGAGTATTATCATTTAATTCAAATGAAAGCTTAGTAAAAATAATAGTCGTTATCATAAGATTGTGTAAGAATGCGCAAACACTAATGTGGCACTACAGAAAACATTTACAAAGAGTAGTCAAGGAATATTATGAGAGTGTAATGCTTTCTATGAATATATTTTTATACAAATATTTAATGCTTTGTTGAATGTAATAAATTGCCAAACTTATATAACACTAAAATTGAAGTCTATAATTATTAAACATACTGTAAATAAAATAGTTTTACCACCTAAAATAGATATGAAATCAGCAAATATTTATTCACAGAAAGAAGCAAAATTTATTTCATCATAAAAATAGAATGATTGTTTTAGTATTTTATAACCTATCCATAAATTATACAATTATAAACATGACCGCTATTTACCCAACTCTTGATCTTAATTATTATACAGTCCACATTGTTTATTTTATCTTGTCCTGATCTTTAGAAAATAGACAAAATGTCTATATGTCAAATTAAATTATATGATGACAAAAGGAAAACAACAGAATTTATTAGCTTAATATATAACCATATCTTAAATTATTCAAGTGTTAAAAAGTACCATTCTTAAGATTACAAATGTGAACATATTTGGAGAAATTGGTGAAAACATATTATCGTATATTTTATGGAAAAGAGTAGTTAACTTATATTAAAAAATTCCCAGATAATATGATTTTGCGTATCATTGTTTGATGTAGCTCTTATGCAGAATATATATATATATATATATATATATATATATATATATATATATATATATATATATATATATATATATATATATATATATACATACTAATGATTTTTCAATAATCATTGTATTAAGTAAAATATTGTGAACTCTAATATATTTGTGACATTATGTATACATTATACTTTTTCTATCCCTTACAATCTATTTTTATCATTTTAAGATATTGATCTTCTAACATTCCTTGGTTCCATGTTATTGAAATACTTTTAGTGACAAATGTATTGTCTTGGTTACACATAGAAAGAAGAAAAGAAATATCCAATTCTTACACAATAATCAATTTCTCGTAAACTGAAATATTTCCTGATAAAATAGCTTGAAACATTTAATAAATTATATTTTACTATTTACTTTTTATTGATTTCATTTATTGAAATTCCCCTTGATCCGGTTCTAGAATTCTAATTACATATACTTACATTTTACGATTTTAGGAATATGTTAAAAACGATAAAACTTATCGAAATAAATGTTAAAACATTTTTACTATTAAAATCTGGACGAGAAGTCATTTCTAGTCAAATAAATTGTATTACTAGTGAAGAAAGAAATCTTATCTCACCAAATCTTGAAAAAAAGTGTTTTTAAGAATATAATTAAATTAAAATGATAATTTAAATTTATCAAAGAAATTTATGTAAAATGTATCTAGATTTTACCTATTTTAAATTACAAATCATACATAAAATTTTGTTTTCTTAGATTCATGGTGATACATTTTGTGTTTCAAAATGCTAATAAACGATTAGATTTTATATACACATATAAAGATGAATTTTCATATAACTATATTAAATGAAATCTTACTTATTAAGTTTTTTAATAAGTTTACATTCATTCAATATACTTATATAAAGACATTTATTTTTGTTTAATTATATTAAATTAGTTGCTAGTTATTAAAATAAATTTTCCAAAATAAAAAAAAAATTATAACTTATCTAAGTCACGATCGAAATTTAGCAAGCCAGTTCTGGCACTATCAACACACCTTATCCATACGCACATTGGATATATATATATATTAACGGGAACATTAATGACCTCTATTCTGATTTATAGTTCCTTTGTGCTTGTGCAATGACACAGAAGCAATGAAATAATTTAGAAGAGTTAATATATAAATAACATACGAGAGAATTTATATTTAATACTAGTTTCTGATTTCTGAATAAAAAGAACCCTCTGAAATAAAATAATAAGCAAATCCGATATCAAAGCTGAATTTCCTAAGTTTACTTAATATTATTGAAAGTTAAGGAAATCTTCTGGCAGAGTCTTAAAAAAATACGTTCTCTTTTCTTCGAGGCTTATCCGTTTCTCTTTTTCTGGCTCCGCTAATTTAGTGATTGAACGCTTCAATAAGTTCTTTAGTCTGAAACTGAAAAAAATGAAAGTCTTTAATCTGCATGTTTCCAGTTTATTAGGAATTTCTTAAATAAATAATAATCTTTCATTTATTATAATATATATTTCGCTCTCTGTAACTAAATTCATAGAAATAACAATGAAATAACAATAGCCTCTTACTTTACTTATCGTAAATAATATTATATTAAATTAAATTAAATGGATGGTAATCTCAATTTTAGTGATCATTTATAAATTCATATATTAAGTTGAAGCTTTATTTTTACATAACTGGATTTTCATTTACATGAAAAAATAATGTCTGAAAATATGCTTTATAAAATATAAAGAATAATAATTTATGACCATTTGATTATAATTGTCTGTCACTTTTAATTATTTAAAAATTTTTGAATTTCTTTGAAAAAATCATAAGAATATTTGGAACCAAATTATGAAATAATTGACAAAAAATAGCTATAATAGTAATTAAAATATTGATGACAAGAAAAGAAAATAATTTTCATAAATATCATTTTCTCTCTGACAATGAATGATCTATAAAAATTATACTCAAACAACCATTTTTTGATAAATCAATTAAAATAGTATCTCCAAATATACATTTATATCAATTTCAGACATATTTATTTCATATATTTGAAGAGTGCTATTCCTTCAAAACACCATAATTAGAAAACTCTATGATAAATTTTAATGAGATTAGGCTGGAACACACTATTTTAATTCTTTTAAATACTATTAATTAAAATTATGTGTGTGTTTGTTTTCCCTTTAATGAATATATTCTTTTCATTATTTTTATTATTTGTACCCTAATGTGTCTTCTGATTTTCAAGAATCATGACAGAGTGTATTATGTATTGATATTACATAATTCACAGATATTGATGTATTTTTTATTCCGGTATATTTCTTAAAATTGAATTAAAATCCTCTAAAATTACCTTCAGATATTTCTTTTTTTTATAAAATTTATTTAAAGTAAGCAAATATGTATAATAGAATTGTATCAAATGTATAACTCCCTCGAATTCATAGTTAAAAGATTACAGTTTACATATCGAAAGGAATATCATGTGATCATTAAGATAAATAAATACATATCTACTGATTTCTTACTTTGAAAAGTCTTAATATATTTTATTTGTGTTTGAAATGTTACGTATATTAAGCATAACTTAAACAAATAAATTGCTCAATTTTTCAAAGAGATGCCCGAAGCTCAAGTTTAAGAAATATTTTATTATAACAAGTTGCGGCAAAACAAATGATTCTATTTCAAAACCGGGTAATAATTTTTGAAATG
>CM057812.1:49695789-49775789 GCA_030067965.1 Latrodectus elegans
ATGTGACACTTGCTTTTGTATTTTACTTGAGATTTTTTTAAAATTCCAATGGATAATTTAGTGGAGAAGCATTTCAGATTATTCTTCATGTTTCCATTGAGTAACCTGCTGCGATACTTTGTTTTCAACAGGTTTAATTTACAAAAAATGACTTACAAAATAAGTAGTTCCCAACGCTGATATATAGCACATAAAGTTGTTGTTTTGACTTTTGAAATTTATCTTTTTTACCAATGGCGAGAAAAGCAAACAAATGCAGCTAAGAAGAACAAATAGACATAAACATTAAGGAGACACAAAAAGCAAAAGAAAACCGAAGTCATTTTCCAGAAGTTCTCGCATAAGTCAATATATAGCAGTTTTACAGTCAAGTCCACAGAGGGAACTACTGTGATTTCATTGCGCAGATTTCTTATGAAATATGCATTGTTGAGATTTTTAATGATTCTTTAAAGATTTTATTTCAGCTTTCTGTTCACTAAGAAATAAACCTTTTTTTTTTTATCAAATTCTAAATATTAAAAAAAATCCATTCATCAAATTCAAAATGGGTTTGTTCGTAGAGAATTTTTAGTTTGTATGATTTATAAGTTGAAACTGAATGACAATAAATCAAACATAAAACATTGTATTTTATATAAATAGAAAAAGTACAAATCTTCATATTCACTCTGAAACTGTTTTCATCTTTAAGTTTTCCTTTATTGGTTTCTTATATTTCTCTTTTAACCATGGCGAATAAAAATCTAATTGAAATAAATACGATAATTATTGATATGATAAAAAAACAGTACATTTATCTTATTGTTTTTTATCATATTAAAATTATCTCTGGTTCACAGTCACAGAGTACAATCACAACGAAGTAGAAAGTCGACCTGATTGCTTTTGTTGGTGGATAAATATCTCCTACAAGATTTTTATCTACAGTGGATTTGTGGATATATATGTATATATATATATATATATATATATATATATATATATATATATATATATATATATATATATATATATATATATATATATATATATATATATATATATATATATATATATATATATATATATATATATATATAAGAGATTATATACAAAATTTAAGAGATTAAAAGTTTCCTTAGTCGATCTTTTCCTAATTGTGAAAACAGCTCCTGTAGATTGATCATACTTTGAAACCATCTGTATAGTAATTTGAAACTGATGAATAGAATTTGGATGGTTTGAAGATGGTTGTGGTGGATTATGCAAGTGAATTCTAAAGACAATGGGAGTGATTAATGTTGCCTTTGGGCATAAGGGTTTAGACGGAGCTTGCTGGAAAATGTTCTTTTAGTGTTACATCGCCTTGAAGCTGAACTGCGAAAGTTTTTAACACTTCTTTCTCTAATTTGAAGTGTAGTTGTGGTAGTCCTGCTAATACAGTTGTAGCTGCTGCAGGTGTAGTACTATATCTTCTTATTATGATGAGAGTTATGATACGTTGTATGGTGAGTACTGCTCTCTCTTTTATGCACTAAGTGAAATGATGACCCAAAATGATAAGCCATAGGCAATGATCTTTTTCATAATGGTCATGTAGAAGAATTTCATTAATTTTCCTTTTAGATCACAGTATCTGATTGCAATTGCTCGCAATCTTTGTGCAATTGGTATAACTTTTGTTTTGAGATGCCTAATGTGGGGCACGGATAATAGTTTACTATCTATTTGAATACCAAGATACGTCAAAACTTTTGTATACTTCAGGCTGATTCCCACTGATGTAAATTTTGGATTGATTTTCATAGAAGTAGAATACTTACGGATAATCATATCGTGGGTGTTTTGTGAAGAAACGTTTAGTTTGAGTTTTCATAAAGCTCTTAGAAAATATGCAAGGTTTTGTGTCAATTACTTTAATTGTATTCTTGTATGGCATTGAACTATGAGAAGTATGTCATCAGCGAATGCAACAATACCTGTGTGCGTTGGCCAATCATAGAATACAATAACCTTAATGTAAATGTCCCAAAGAGTCTGATCATTAACACGGTCTTGAGAACAACATCTATTTTGCTTGATAACGATTGAACTACCATTTGAAATAGTTTGCAGTTTTTGATCTTCTAGGGATCTATAAACATCCCTGATAATATTCAATGGACATCTTTAATTTAGAAGTGTCTAGAACCAAAGAAAGTCAAAAGCATGTTAAATATCTAAAGAAATAAGAACTGAGTGAAGATTATTATCTCCATTTGTATTTAGAATAATTTTAATTTTAACTAAAGCATGCCCAGTAGACATGTTGGATGAATACCAAAGGACTGTTTCTGAGAAATTTCATTTTATGTAGATGTGCTTCAAGAAATTAATTATTACAGTGATTCTAAATCTGTGTGGCGCACCCCCCCCCTAATGCCCTAATGGAGGCACGAGTAAATCCAAAAGAAAATGTTATTTAAAAAAATGATTAAGTGACTGAAAGGAAACACACACACACATGTACAAAACAAAATACATTTCGACATATTTAATAATTAACTTATTAAATTAAAACATTTTACTAAATTAAAAACAAATTTAATAAGTATTAGTGACTTCTTTGGGCCTGTTTCAAGTTTTTTTTTTTTTTTTTTTTTTTTTTTTTTTTTTTTTGTTCAAAGTTTTTTGAAAGAGGGTTTAATATTAGAAATTGACACTCTGAGTTCTTTTTCTATATTTAACTAAGATCTTTATTTTGTCTTCAAAGAAGCCACGGCAAAAAATCCAGTTTCACAAAGGTGAGGGGTTGAAAATGGTAGTAGAATGCAAAATATAGTTGTTTTTAGAGCAGAAAACTCACCATCCACCCCTGCCCAAAATTCAAAGAGTCTTTTATTACTCAATTGTCTTTTGGCTTCGCCGCTTGCCATTTATGAAGGTATCTTCCTCTTCAACTGAGAGTCCTTCGGGAGTGTTTTGAAATGGATCCATCACCCACTTATTACTTGATATCAGTTTATTGTCAGCAAGAAAGTAGATTTTAAAATTATTTGCTAGCATTGATAAATGATTTCCATTAGCTACAAAATCAACATTTACATGTTGTTCTTCAGCCTTGTAAGTTTTAATACAATCATTCAAATTTACAAACATTGTTAAAATTTCTTGCTCTAAATTTCTGCCCCACAATTCCAATTTCCCACAAAAAGCTTTAACATTATCACTACCAATATATGTATATTTGCTCCTTGAATTTGAAGATTCAAGTTATTTAATTTCTCGAATATGTCAACCATGTAGCTCAGTTTTATCACAAATAAACTATCGCGAAAATTCTAAGCTACCGGTCTGTTTTCCTCTTCTAGGAAAACAGCAATTTCTTCTCTTAATTCATAAACACGTTACAAAAATTTTCCTCGTGATAACTCTCTTGCATCGCAGGAAAATGGTAACGCTGAATGTACTGCCCTCATATCCTTACAAAGTGCGGAAAAAATTCTTGATTTCAGGGGTCTCATTTTTATATAATTTACTACGGTTACAACAGTAGTTAACATAATATTCAAACCAGGACTCATTTCTATAGATGTCAAAGCTTCTCTGTGGATCATGCAATACGTCCAGACGCACTGTGGCGATTTTAGTTTCACAAGTGCTTGAATACTTTAAAATCTTGTAGACATAGAACGAGCACCATCGGTGCATATTCCGACGCAATTTTTCCATTCTATGTTTGCCTCGTTCATAAAATCATTTAAGATAGCAAATAATGTGATTGTTGTTACTTTAATTTCTATTGATTTGCAGAAAAGTAATTATTTTACTACTGACAAATCATCACAAAATCTAACATGGGCAATGAAATGAGCATCTTTATTACTAACTATTGCCTACTAATTGTATTGAAAACAATTTTTAACGCAACTTCGATAAGAACTGACACTTTACATCTTTAACTACATTAGCAATTCGAATGGCAACATTATCATTTTAAAGAAGAATAGACTGCAATTGTTTTGTAAAATTGTCTCCAAACATAATGTCTACAATCTCAATTGTGGCTGGCAAAATTGCTCCTCACCATTGGTGTGAGCCTTTTTACATCTGGCTATTTTACATGAAACATTGCAAGAGGCAGCTAAAGCTTTTTCATTCACAGAATAATTTTTTAAACAATGATTTTTGATATTCATATTCTTTTAATTTTAATTCGAAGAATTCTGTGGTTTTTACATACTCACTATGAAGCGTTTCCAAATGCCGTTAGAGTTTATTAGGTTTCATGTTGTCTGCTGCCAGCATTTTTGAGCAAATGATGCACAGGGGTCTTTCTTCTTCATTTATTTCAGTACTAGTAAACCCAAAATTAAAGCATTTTTGAGAATACTTTCTTGATTTTATTTTCGGAACCATGCTTTCTGTGAACTTGTTGATGCTTGTTTATCGTCTAATGATCGCTTACGCCAGCTTAAAAATTTATCCTTGATTCTGCATATATCTGATGCTGTGGATATTAAATACGGTGAATTTCAATTACACGAAAATATATATAAGATACAAATTCAGAATAGATTCAGTAGCGATAGAAGGATCAACTTAAATGAGATTGTCTGGAGTTCAAATTGACGTCATAAAACTTTCACCTTCTCTCAAAGACATTTGTTCACATCTGCGCATGGTCCTAACTTAACTTTTAAGCAGACCAAAGAAATTCCAACAAAATCGAAACTTTTCGCGAAACCGTGAACATGCCCGACATGGTGGGACGCAAGAGCAATAAAAGGGCACAGGATTCTTGTTTTTTTTTTCAATGCTGAGGATCTGTGCTGCAAAATGTCAATAAGTTTCCGTATTTCTGGTAATTTGTAACGTTTAAAATTAAGATTGGAGTGTAGGATCAACGCCAAAATACTCAAAATACATTATTATTGTATACATTTTACTGTATGCGGTTAAAAGGAGGATGCGATGAAAATTATGATTGGAAAATGGGCCGTGTATACTAAAAGGTTGAGAAACACTGAATTACTAGATTTTCTAATACTTTTTCTAGAGCTGGTGACAAACATTGAAGATGATATGAGGAAGATAATATGGGATGTTTGTTTCTTTTATAAGGACTATTATGTGGCCAATCTTGAAATATTTGAAAAAATAGTGGAATTTTAAGCAAGTTTTGAAAGTGAAAGAAGGAATCTCGGACAAGTACAAAGGACTTATTTTACCTTTGGGTTATCAATGCCCTCCACTTGTAAAAAAAACTTCATCCAGCTGGATAATTTTCCTTTTGGAATTTCTTTCTTGCGAAAAGCTAGTTGCTCTAAGTATCTTATTTATTATATTGTGCATTATGTTTTCTAAGTGCTTTTCATTTTGAGTTCCACCAATTAATCTGCTTTGTTTTGTTTAGGTTTCGATTTTTAAAGTACTGATCAGTCAGTCACTGCATGAATAAGGGAAACAATTGTTATTTTATCAAGCATGACTGAATGGGTGGAATTCCTAAGCTTTTTATTTATTGTCCGGTTTAAAATAATAATTCAGGATACACAAAGTGTTTCTGGTTGCTAAACGTAAAGAATCGTCGAATGAAGCACATGTTAATATTTTGCAGAACGTTATAAAAGATGAACTTGTAATTCAAACAATAGATTTCATTACTTATAGATCAGTTTTTATAAGACGGGAAAAGATTTATCATGTGCAAGTATTAGATAGGGTTAAATCTTTTTCATTTGGACACACAAAGTTTGGAAGTCAATTTATTTCACTATGTTAAGATTGAAGTGAGAGATAAAATTTTCCATAAAATCTCCTCAACTATTGTTGTTTTTATAACCCCCAAAGTATATTATGGTAATTGAAATCACTTGAAATAATGCCTAGGCTTTGTAGATAAGATAGAAAGACTGGTTTTAATATCACTACGGTAATTTGTTGTTATTCACATTGCAAAGTGTGTACACTGATAAAAAAAACTGCCTCAGGTTTTACAGCTAAAAGAACTGCAATAATATATCTGTGGGACAGTAAACAGATTGCGCAAAGAGACAACTTTTAGATAACTGCTTTTATGAATTCTCAAAAGAGCAGCTAAATATTTTCTAACTAAATGGGGCACTTCTTAGAAATGCAACAACAGCATATAATTTTTGGATTAGGGCAGTATTAAAGTCACTGTCATAGGAATATATTGTAGAATTAGCTAATGAGATGCTCTGCTGTGGTAGATATTTGTTTGAAGACATGAGAATTAAGGAAAAAAAAAACGCTTTCATAAGAATGTGTCAATGGGATCATTAACAATTTTTGATTTTTTGATATTATTCAATGCTCTTTAGTAAGTCACTTCTTAATAATGTTTATCCTCAAATATTTCGTATTTTTTGGAAACATTCACAGTTTTTGGAATAGGCCTCGTGATTTGTATTATATTTTTAATGTTTTTATTTGCATCTTTTCATTTACTGAAGAAAAACTGATTCCATTTACACTTCTTTGAACAGTAGGTTTCACTGCAATTTCCACAAGCTTAGAATTGAAATGCTTATATATATATATATATATATATATATATATATATATATATATATATATATATATATATATATATATATATATATATATATATATATATATATATATATATATATATATATATATATATATATATATATATATATATATATATATATATATATATATATATATATATATATATATATATATATATATATATATATATATATATATATATATATATATATATGACTAATTCCTTAACGACTGCAGCACCTACAAATAAACTTGTACCACCTGACTACTATTCTTCTTAATCCGAAAAAAAAGTGACGAGTTAGTGCCTTTAACATAATCTTGTCATATTCAAATACAAAACTATGCATTTCTTGAGAATGTTTGTGTGTTTGCATTTCTTTTATCATAATTTCGTTATCTGATTTAGTAATATTTGTTTCTTTGATGAGTTTGTGATTCATATAATATCTTCTGAATTTTTAAGTGATATTAAGAATGATACTTTTGCTTGTAAAACATTTTGGTTTTCTCTTTTATGATTAGATTGCCTCAATTGCTTGATAAGTAATTTTTGGTCTTCTATATTGCGAATAGAAATTTTTGTTACAATTTTCCTCCACACAAATTTTGGCTTGATTCAACAGGGCATGTTTTCAAACGATAATTGTATATATTCAGTCATTTTTCCCTTAATTAGTTTAAATGATGTTTTTTTTTTCTTTTATCTTTTTCCACATTTTTGTAGTACCTCATTATACAGAGGTTTTTTTGTTAGTCATATTTATAAATTCTTTCTCATTTATGTTTTTTTTCTGCTTAACTTTTTTGATTTCAGTTTAATATATTATTTATATTCTCGAGTGGATCCTTAAGACTGTGCTTTGATATTGAATTTTTTCAATTATTACATGTTGTGATCAAATCTGATTTCATCATAACTTATTTCATAAAGATTACCTTAATGTGACCCTCAATCATATTTACTACATTTCTTTGTACGTTTCACCAGTAATTTCGTCATTTCTTCTTAGGCTTCGTAAACCAAGTTTTATCATTAATTATTTTGTGATAATATATAACATTTTGCAAACATGTTATTTATAACATTTTCCCAATCGAAATCATTTGATTAACATATTTGAACCGTTATTTCTCCAAGATCGATTTTATCACCATTGAGAAAAAAGTTTACTTGATCCAGATTGATATTGGGACATTTGCCAACGCTTCTTAATTCATAAGCAGACATGCTGTTATTTCTCTCTTTATGAGTTCATGGTTGCAGTTGTTGATTATCAAATTCTTCTATTGAAATACTTGGAGGGGTATATATTTAATGTTTACTATCCATACTTACTGCAGGATGTATAGTTGTGATTCGAATAAATGGTTTGTTGATGATAAATGCCCAAAAATAATTCTTTAGCAGAAAAATTGACAGAAAATATTTTATGTAAACACTAGATAAAATTAAAATATTTATATCAAAATTAACAAAGAATAAATTAATTATGGGAATTAAAATTATAATTTAAACTAAAAAGCTTATTGAAACCCTGTTTGAAATTTAACGTTAAAAATAAGTGTAAGGAAATATACATAACACATACATGTCAAGTTCCAGATTAAAGTCTTAAAAAAGTGGACAAAAACAACAAAGATGAAAATCGCATTTGATTTGCTCAATTAGGAAAGCGATTCATTAAAAAAACGTAGTTAAGCCAAACATATTAAGTAACCAAAGTGTTAAAAGCTCTTTGTCAGAGGGACAGGGTGCGAAAATTGTTTATCTGCTAATTAAAATTCTAAACATGCATCGTAACGCAGTAGAATGCGAAATGAATGGAAGAACTTTTCAGAAGTCACTCAGAAGTACTCTGCATAAATGTTAATTAAAATCACCTAATTTATATATGGACACAATGAAAAATTATCACCATTCAAGATAAATTAAAAAGGACTTCAAATATTATAACTTCAATAAAAAAAAACTGATAAATAAATTAGTGATTGCCATTCAAAGGCAAAATACGTTCATTTAAAAGCAGAGATTGATCGAAAACAAAGAAATTTTAAAAAGATTTAAGTAATTATAGGAAACAAAAACTAGGTGGCCTATTTATGAATAATACTCTCCTTATAAATAGAAGTTTTTTTTTTAAGTTTACTTCAAAATTAAAAGCTAAATAGTGCTCGAAAAACTTAATCATTGATCGTTGTTAAATTGTAAAGTATAGTATATATTTTTAATGGAAAATTATATGAACACAAAATTGTTTAAGTGAAAAAAATCATTGTAACTTTTAAACTATTGATTATTTTTAAAATCTGCAAAATATCTTTAAATGGGAAGATATTTACTGTAATCTAAAAATATATTTGAGCCGTTGATTCTGAATTTCATTAATTAGCAATCCTTAATTTCTTAATGAAGATAATTAAAAATTCCATGAAATTCGATTTCAACATAAAAATGCGAAATAAATTGTTTATTGTAAATTGACAATATTAGTGGCAAAAGAAAGCTAGAATTTTTGTCTAGCAGATGAAGTTATAAAATCAATTATATAACAGTTATAACTTGTTTAATGATACTTTATTCATAAGCCTCTCCAGTCAAAAATGTAGACACAGCGCGTTAACTAAGAAGATAATGCACTTGAGAAGGATATCATCAAATAAATTAATATCTTCAGCAATCATTCTCCGAAAATTATTTATCTATTGAAGTTAAAGACCTTTAATTTTAACACATTGTAGAATTTATGAAAATCTACTTGTAAATATAAAATCTATTTATGAGCATTAAGGAAAAAAACATAGATTTAAAAGCAAAAATCAAGTCACGTGAAAATGACGTCGTTCTTCGTTCCTTCCTTACGACCCTCTCCGAGGAAACCCAATTTTTCTAATAGCGAAACAATATTTGTTCATTTGGTTACATGTTTTTAAATGTTTTAGTTTCCTTAATGACCTTCTTAGTAAACATATATTTGGAGGCCATATTTTTGTGTTGAAGATATATGTATTTTGCTGCTACTTGGCCAGCCTTCTTCCGGAAAGGAAGTTTTTTTAATAGTTCCAGTTACTGCGATGTAATTGGAGTGTTACATTCGGCAAGATCTAATCAAATAATAAAAAAATGATCATAAAAACAAATGAATAGGCTTAATGTGCATACATGTAACTAAAAATATTTGTGATTTTATCTCTATTTACTAATAAGTTAAATTATTCATTATGTACTAATAATTACTGGAATATCCATACTTTATAGGTTTCGATTTTAGTAAACTCTCATTCCAAATAAAATGTTGCAAACAAAGATGACTTATATTGTTTTAGTTGCAAATGTAAAAGTTATCGTAAAATTGCTAGCCTACAAAAAATTGTATTTAGAATTTCATAGTGAGGATAAATTTATATTATCTACAGGTAAAATAAATATTTCTCTCTGATGGTACATATGTATTTTCGGACATTTTAATATAGTATAATATAAAATTCAACATTTTACATGAGAAGCAAAGGGAATGTACCGAAAACATGTAATTCGATATTGTCATCTTTTTGTGAAATAATGGGGAGCAGCTTGTATCAGCAACTAATTCAGAAAATATCAATTATTTGAAAGACATTGGTTATATTGGAAGGATTCTAATCAGTTTTGTAAACTAAAATTAAGATTATATTAATGCTAAAATTTAAATGCAAATATTGGAAGTAGGGATTAAACCGCATATCATAAATATTTATCTTAGATTTTCTTAATTTCTGAGAATTGTATTGTTCATATAAGATATTTTTTAAACATTCTTCCTCAAAGAAGAAACTAAATGTTTGGTTCAATTTTATAGTTATTCAGTTACATTATAATTATTCAGAACTTATTATTGGTTTGATTTCTAAAATGCAAAAACTTGATTTCTTTAAATGGAAATATGTTTGTATTCTTATTATGTTCAGGTTTTCAATTTTTTTATTTTACATAATACGTATTTCCTGACAAATTTTCATAATTTTTAAATTTATTTTGATCTAAGCAAGAATCTGAAATGTGTTTTATACACCCAAGACAAATACCGTGAAAATTTTATTGTCTTTTATATTTCATTACATAACATTTCCCCACATTGAATTGGTAAGTAAAATAAACGTTTTAAAACATAGTTTTTATTTCATACTTAAATTATACGAATCATGTTCCCAATTTAGTTTTCTATTTCATTATGCATTTTAATTATTTCAAACACTTAAACGTTTAAAAAAAAATACTGTTAATGTAAGATTTAAAAGCAATAATATAAGAGGCAATATTTATTTTCATATATAACTTATCAGATTGTATTTCAAGTCTGCTATTGTGTTTCACAAATGCATATTAATTTTTATCTGGTAAGATATATAGTCTAACCTTTTGGAGATTTGAGAAAAATTTTATAAAACAAATTATTATTTTAAATTATATGCAACTAAACATTATTTGATTCTTAATAATTTCATAAGCATTTTTTATTTTCCCATTTGAATTCATATTGTATAGCTATTATTTTATTTAATATGATATTTCATTTTCATGCGTTTAACATATTACAGAGCTTAGTTTATATTTCATTAAATTATTGGTGTATGAAATACGATATATTCAAAATAATAAAAAGTAACAAGGCAAGAATTAAATTATTTCCTTTTATTTATTGTAAAATGTACTCTAGTTTCATTTTTTTAATTTTAGATAAATTTCTCTCAACTCTGTAGAATATTCATTTTGAAAAGCTTGCTAATTTAGAAATGCATTTTAAGAATTCCATTTGCACAGTTTGAGTTTCAGAATACCACTAAATGAGAAAATAAATCAGTCCCAACGGAAATAATACAATACATTCGTTTCCTTTATTTGCAGAATTACTTATTTCTCTCTGCTTTGCGTAGCTTCGAAACAACATTTTTTTTTTTTTAATCTTTCTAACGAGTCCTTCATTTTTAGTAAAAAAAAAAATTCTCTTTATTGCCTAAAAGAGAATATATTAGCAAATTGTTTTATTATTTCTCGAGTTAATGAATTTCTGCAATTTTTAAATTTTTACATTTGAAGATGTATTTTAAGCATTTTTCTGTACTCACAAATATGTTTGGCAAAGTTAGTATTTATTTTAAAATATATTTTCTTCTAATTTATCACAGCTTAATTCATCAGTTTTCAAGAAAATAATTCAATTAATGATTATTTTTATTTCTTTATAAACAAAATCTAAGTTGGGGTATACATACTATTATGTGTATGAGTAAGTCATGAGTTTTATGAATCTTAATTTATTTTATTAAAAAAAATAGCTTATATTCTCATTTATGGTTGAACAAAATATAAATTGTATATTAATTGTTTTTTTGAATATTTTTTTTTTTACTTTTTATCACAAAAGTATATATTTTAAACAGCTCGTTTGTTACTGAATCATTTCTTTGCAAAACATTGTACATTTAAAGCACTGGAAAGATATTTTTTAAAATTAAAATCTTTGATGAACAAAATATTATTCACCTTGCTCTCAAGTTTATAATAAATTGTATGCTATGTTTAGTAATATTAATACATTTCATGAATTTTACCAAACATTTTTGAGATATTTTTTGTAATATTCGTTGATTTCATATATTTGAATATGATATTATGTAAGAAATTAGTGATTATTTTCTTCATAAAATAGTTATAATAACAAAGATCATAAAAAATATTGATAAAAGTGTTTTTCTTCAAGATTAAATTGCCTTAAGTTCAAAAAATGTGAAGCATGAATAAGAAAAAGTCAAAAAATGTTTTATATTAATTTAAATTATGAATTCTGACATTTACTCTCTTAGAATACTTTCTTAAAACAATAACCAGTGATTAAAGATTTATAAAATTATATCACTACTGTTAAAGAACAAAAATATTTGAAATCACTTCTATTTTAGGTAATATATCTTTTAAGTATTTTATGCTATAAATCAAATAACTTTAATAAATTATGATAGATGTAATAATTGCTTTTCCAAATCAAATAAAACACAACACATAAAAATGAAAATTTTTAACACAAGAATGAAAATGAAAAATTTAAAAAACAAAAATTTAATTATTGCTGATTGTGAGTGTATTATGGAGAGAATTATACATGCCATGGAAGATTAATTGACCATATTTTCCCCTCGATATCGCAAGAACGATTTAAATAATGTAACATTGATATTACATGAAAATTAGCATTTGATAGACTTATATTTATGCATTATAGTTACAGAATAATTTCCAGGAACGAATCAATTCAGAGTAAAATAACGACAAACATTTTATCCTGATCAAAAAATAGTTTTTAGATAATAATTCTCATTTTAAATCCTTGATTTTAAATCATGCAATACAAAGTTTATAATTTAAGTCAGTAAAATGTGTTAATCCCTTTTGAGCTATTTCTGAATTTATAATATTTCACTCTATGATAAGGCAAAAGTTTTGATGAAACTTTTGGTAAGGTGAGAGATGAATATTTGTAACTTATAACTAGATATTTTTATGGACGATTTATAAATGTTAAAAAATAATGTGAGAAACAGTATTATTTTTCATTTGAAAAATGGTTCTTAAATAAATTAAATTTAAATTAAATAAATAAATCTTAAAATATTTAGAAAATAAATGCAAACAGTTAGTATTCTAAGTCATATGCATATATTTTTAAATGCTATTTATCTTCTAAATACATTGTACTTGAAAAAATATTTGTCCAAGTTTTAAGCTCTCAAAATGAGTTCTAAATGCTATCTGGCTTTATACAATTTTTTGAACCCGTGAAATGGACAACTTAATGGCTCAAAGATGCAGAATACATTCTATTATCTATTACATAAATTTTTTTCACCAATAGATTATTTTTTAAATTGTTGGCTTTATTCACGAGTTAGAGGGTAGGAAACACTTAAGCATCTAATTTGATAGACATGCATGTCGAATGCAGAAAAAAATCATATAAAATTATTGAATAAATTAAATTAAAAAATAAAAAAAGTCAAATCTAATATGTGTCACTGTTAAATATTTAAAAGGTTTTATTTAGTTTAATTTTAAAACTGTGCTATGAAAATTATGCATCTGTCTCTTCAATTTAAATCTGTTGTAATAAGACTTAGTAGAAGCTTTTCTATATATATATATATATATAATATTCAAAAAGAAACGGCTAAGCATAAATAATATGCTTAGCCATTTCTTTTTGAATATGACATTGCCTGCAGACAGGGTCCTGCTGAAACAGTCCCATTTTATGGATGTGTTTTCTGAAATAGTATAGTCCAGTTATGAAGCCTAGAATTAAACGTATCTTCTGCCTAGAGCATCTTAGAATTTCAGAGGCACTTCTCGCTGGTGATCCACAGATCCTATTTTTAGCGTAGGTTTGACCAGGAGTGTTGAGCCAACCTTCATACATCTGGTTTTCCCATCTAAGAACATTGTTTTTTGCGTTCTTCAAATTGATTCCACAAAAAAGTTTTGCACCGATATGAACAAAAGACGATCCTTATTTTGCAAGTTCATCAGCCCTATCATCACCTTCGATACCTTTGAGCCCAGGCACCCATTCAAGGATCACCTTGTTTCTAGTTGCTAGTTCGGTAAGAAGGTTTCTGTATTCCGAAATAATTTTAGATTTGATGTCGGAAGAATTGAGCGATTATAAAGCGGCTTGACTGTCACTAAAAATGATAATCCGCTTACCGTGGTAGCGCTTCCTCATATTTAGTAGAAGAGAGTGGATAATGGGCAAAACTTCTGCCTGGAAGACCGCAGCATATCGCCCAAGGCTTACAGATAGGCTGGTTCTTGGTGACACGCCACCTACTCTCAGTCCTACGAGGCTGTTTTTCAGTGATCCATTCGTGTACCAGATTAGATTTCCTGTTTTAGCTTCGAAAATGTTGTTGTCTCATTCGTCTCTAGTTGGAAAAGCTATTTCAAGTGTCCTTTCAAACATGTATGAATTTTCCATGTTGTCCGAGGGCATCAGGAAAGTAGGATCTTAAATTTTCTCGGTAATACCCCTGTGCCCTTTAGCAACAGGATGGACGTACCATTGGTTTTGTAACTTCATTCTGTAGGCAGTCATTCTGGCAGTGCTGCAGATGAAGATGTCTAAGGGAATCTGATCCAGCACAACTTCCAATGTTCTGTTTGTCACGTTGGACATAGCGTCTGTGATGCAGAGGCAGGCCAGTCTTTGTAGATCTCCTAGTCTGTCAGTCACAGTCTTCTGTTCCACCTTACGCCACCAGATCACACAGGCATAGATGAAAATGGGCCTGATAATAGCTGTAAACATCCAAAACATCATTTTTGGATGTAAACCCCAGGTTTTACCAAGCATTCGCCTGCAAATCATAATGCTTTTCTTTTCTTTGCTCGGTTAATTTTATCTTCTATGTGCTTATCCCTGGTGAGTTTTTGGTCTGAATAAATGCACAGATACTTCAACTCTTAAGCTACATTGATTTGAGCATAAAAAGTATTGGTATGAAAAAATTCTTCCGTTTCCATTTGCGTGTAAAAGTTAGGTTTTCTGAGGATTAACCATCAGGTCCCATTGCACCATTGACCGTCATAACTTAGAGCATTCAGCACGGGATGACAAGTTCTGTTGAAATCTTTACCAAGGATAAAGATGACAGTGTCATCAGCATATCCTTGCATATAGTAACCCCTATCATTGAGATATTTCAAAAGGCTATTTACAACTAGGTTCCAAAATAATGGTGAGAGAACACCTCCTTCAGGACAACCTCTAGTAGTCCTTTTTCAAATGATTCACTGAAGATGCTCATTTGTATACATCTATCTGAAATCAAGGCCTCAATCCAAGTACACAGGGTTTAATTAATCTCTGACCCTCTAAGTGCATTGAGGATGGATAGATGGGAAGTGGTATCAACAGCACCTTGGGTGTCGAGGAAAGTTGCCAAGGCAATTTCTTTTTTTTTATTCAGAGTGGTTTCATTCTCAGAAACTTGCTGATGGAAAGCTGTTTCAGTAGATTTGCCAGGTTGATAGGCAAATTAAAGAGCATGCCAGGGACTGTTACTACCAAAGTAATCTCTAATTAGCCGAACAATGATTTTCTCCATAATTTTAAGAAAGAATGAAGAAAGACTTATCTGTCCGTAAGACATGGCCTGGTCATAGATACCCTTGCCAGATTTAGCAATGAAAACAATCCTTGTCTTCTGCCTATCTTTGGAATGAAACCCAGTGCTAAGCTAGCTCTGCAAATTCTAGTTAGCACTGACATGATAACCTCTTCTGGCTTCTGGATCATGATGGGCATAATTCCATCAGGCCCTGGGCTTTTTAGAGGTTTAAAGGCAGAGATTGCCCATTTAATATTGTTGTAGTTAACAATATTTTTAGCGATGGTCCATTGATCGCTATTGATTCTTTGCAATGAGCCAATGCAATGCTCCCTTTCGTTTCTATAAATATCTCTAGCACCTGGAAAGTGGATTTTGTTCATTATTTCCATAACCTCTTTCCCGGAAGCAGTAAAATTACCCTCCTCGTCCTTTAAGGTGCCAACTAAAATAGTTTATCCCTTTTGAGGAGTTTTTTGAAATCTAGCTCCTTCAGAATTAGAATATATCTCTTCACAGAACTTCCTCCAGGAGATAATTTTGCTTTTCCTCTAACAAGTTTGTTGTAATAAGTTAGGGCCGTTTTATAGCTCTCAAATTCACAAATTTTCTCAGCTTCATTAAAAAATTTCCTAACATTTGCCCTTTCGGCTGCTAGAGAATCATTCCACCAAGGACATTGGAGTTTAGCTATCCTGGTGTGAATAAGGCAATATATATATTTTACGGCTTTACAAATATATATTACGGCTTATTTCATTTTCAGATAAAAAAGCAAATTAAAACTTTTCAGTTTTTTTTTAAAGAAAGCATTTCAGAATTATTATTAAAAAGTTATATTTCAAAATTTTATTGTAAAGATGATCTTATCAGTTAAGCATGAGACAAAAATGCAGTTTGTTATTAAAATATTCTTTCAAAATTTGATTACATGCACAGTATTTCAGAAAGAAAAACATGCAAGAAATTTATTTGAAAGAATTTTGGCAAGAGGTGGAAAATGCAATTTTAAAAAAACTTTTTTTTTTTTTTTTTTTATCTTTTTTGATCAGAAGTATCAATAACCTGAAAAAAATGAAGTTGCTCTTATATGCATATAAAAATATATTTCATGGAAAAGAAAGGGAAATTTTTAAAGAAGGCAGCAAATATTGGTATTGAAAAGGAAATTATTTTCTATATATTTTTCATGTGAGTTTCACTATTTTTATTACATGCATATCCATGCTCTTTGAGAACAATGTGCGTAATAATTGGATAAATAATTTAATTAATATATAATTAATATCTAAAAAATAATTAATATATAAAATTAAATAATTTGCGTAATATGTGCCAATGTGTGAATTTATTTTATCGCATAAAGATTACTCTACATTGATTAGTTTTACTAATAATATAAAGCGCTAATTGAATGCATGTTCAAAATTAAGGCAAAATTATAAATAACAACATATTTTTTTTTAATTTTTTTAATTTGAAAACTAAAGATTTATCCGATTAAAAATTCTACTTTGTGTTATTAATATACATTACTTTGCGTATAATATGCATTATTTCTCTTACCAAACATTGTTTTAGTTTAGTTTTGGTTAAGAAAATATAGATATGGAGAATAGTAAATATTATATATATATATATATATATATATATATATATATATATATATATATATATATATATATATATATATATATATATATATATATATATATATATATATATATATATTTTTATATATATATATATTTATATATTTATTTATATATTTTTATATATATATATATATATATATATATATATATATATATATATATATATATATATAAATATATATATATATATTTATATATATATATATATATATATATAAATATATATATATATATATATCCCACTGAAAAATTACATTTCCTGCTGAAGAGCGAATTATTAGACTTTGAAACAGATGTATGTTTAAAAAGTGTAGAAAGGAGAGTCATTACTTTTTCCACCTAAGACCACACCCTGTTATTAAAACATTGGTGCCAGCCTAGCAACAACTTGACTTTAGATTATAATAATTGATGGATGTTAGATTACGACACACCTGTAAGAATAAACGCTTCAAAATGTTTACTCTCCGAGTTTCATTTTTGAAATATATTTTTTTAATCCAAATGCACATCCACTTTTTATATAAACATTATAAAAGAATTAATATATATTAAATGATGTTTTTATTTCGTGAAATTTTTTCTTTATTATGCAAATGTTTTTACATGAAGTAAAATATATTTATGTTATTTTAGTAAGGTCCTCTATTCGTGATAAAATTAGCTTAATATTTTTAATGTCAAAAATTCATCAAAATTTCGTATTTAATGCAATAATTTCAGCCATTAGCTTCTTCGATAAGTGTCACACACATATATATATATATATATATATATATATATATATATATATATATATATATATATATATATATATATATATATATATATATATATATATATATATATATATATATATAATATATATATATATATATATATATATATATATATATATATATATATATATATATATATATATATATATATATATATATATATATATATATATATATATATATATATATATATATATATATATATATATATATATATATATATATATATATATATATATATATATATATATATATATATATATATATATATATATATATATATTTGTGTGCGACACTTATCGAAGAAGCTAATGGCTGAAATTATTGCATTAAATATGTTAACTATATATATATATATATATATATATATATATATATGTATATAGTTAACATATTTTTAACTTTTGTATTCGTCATTATTATTCTTAGTAATTTTGCATAGTTTTAATTAATCAATTAACCCATGATAAATATATATTATGTAAAATTTCAGTTGAATTTCGTATACGAATTTTAAAATTCTTTGTGAATTTTATAATGATTTTTTTACAATAATTGTTAGCTCAGAAGCTCACAAGTGCGTTTGGTATAATCATCAAATCACAATAAATATTAATACAGAAACGCAATAAAATTCCTTCTCTGCAATTGGAAATAAGATCTTTTTTTTAAAAAAAATATGTCACCCAAACTTCGCCTTTATCATGCAATAGTATAAGCGGAATATTGTAGTAAATACGTTCTGTAACCAATGAAGCTGAAGAGTTTGAAATCAATGAAAACGTCTTTTAATAGGCTTTAAAACTCCTATAAACCATGCATACAAATATTTAAATTTTGTGATGTCAATTTTCCAAAAAACAAAATTTGCAGCGGTTGACTAATATATCATTCTTCAGGATACATGATCCCTGGATATGTCGGTAAAAGTCCTTTCTCAACAATTGTGCATAGCAATAGGACTCGCAATGTCGCATTTAATGGTAATAGACACCGTCACAACTGCTGATGAAGTAGTCATTGTAAGACTTAAATTTGTTACTAGCTGACAGTGTTTGAGTGGTGCAAGAAACACAAGAATTGGGTATTTAAAATAGGTTCATGTCCACATTTACTGATGAAAGATATTTCAATACTTCAAATGGTTTTCAAAGTTAGTTAATGTGGTAAAAAATATGAGCAAGGTTTTATATTAATAATGTCATATATAAAGATAATTATAGAGGTACTAATGTTATTATTTGGGGAGGAATTGTACTATTGAACACGCGAACTCAACACCACGTTTTCGACATAAGTTCGACAATCAAAAAATGCAATTGGATGAAAGTCACTCTTTCTCTTGGGTTACTGATTCATGGTGCATTTTAAGTGAACTTCATTTTTACAGACATTAATGAATATACGTTAATATCATTGGGTACTTTCATTTAAGCAGCTACTGCAAAAGAAGTTATTAATCTAAACCAACATGCTCCTGGGGTTAACATGCTTCTGTGCTTTATACTAACAGGCTCTTGTGGTAAAAATATTATTGAACTTGTAAGGAAGGCTTTGAAGAGACACCTAGCTGCTCTGTTCTCCTTATTTTTGACAGCCAACTGAATCTGGTACTATTGTAAGAATGATAATACTTTCAGCAAAATCTTTTCAATAATTTAGTGCTAAATATGGAGAATGTGTGAAGACAGCATTGTGTAGAAAGAGCAAAACATACCCCTTAGTAACGATCATTTGTTTATTATTCATCCTCCTTCATGACTATATTTGGAATTCAATAAAAATAGTTTTGCATCATTTCACTCTGTATAGTATTGTATTCATTATTGCTCAACTATGCTTTAATTATCGCTAAAATACCGAATGCTCGTTCTCAATTCAAAATTTCGCTTTTTTTCACATGTTTTCTGGTAGAGCTATGGCACAAATAATCTTTATTGTTAAATGTTTCACATGAACATTCAAATTTTCAAATATAGAAAGAGAAGAAGGGACTGAATGTCCGATAAATTTATAAGTCATTTTAAACGAAAGTAGAAGTGGTTATCGGTAATCTAATAGTCGTAACAGAGGATTATTTTGATAGAGAAAGAATATTAATATTTTCTCGATCAAAATTTTTCCAAAAAAAGTGTGCATTACTCTCAGAAATTGCACATTTTCTTTTAAATCTGCATTTATTAGCATTCAAGCAAATGCTTACCAGTATATTCTAAATAAATCGTTTTTTTTTTTTTTTTGGTTTGCCGTCACTGTGATTTATAATTTATAACTTGGTTAGAACCCAATTAACTGTTGTAATCAGATTCTAGGTAATGTAACTGTTAAATTGCACAATTTAGTTTAAATCTGCATTTATGCAATCATAGTATAACTGGGTTAGATAATGCTTGAGTACCTTGCATAAATGCATTGGTTTATGCAAGGTATTCAAGCATGGCGAATCTGGCTTATGGGGTTCTAACCCCATTAACCATTAATATTTTTTAAAGCGTCTGTGTAGAATGTAGAATTTTTTGTTTTAAATTTGTTTTATTATTCATTCTATAGTTCAAATATCTCTTTGTCCTCTCTTTATTATAAGTCCACTATTGTAATATCGATTTTATGGAAAATCAAATTAAATGGAAATTACTATTTTGTACATTTTCCGAAAAGAATTAAATCTGACAAAATTTTTAAAAAAATCATTTTACACTTATATCGAATTATTAACATTAAATCAATAATGTTATAATGAAATTGCGTAGAAATAATCAGGTACCACTAAATTGTCTATCAGTTTCAAATGAAAAAAAACTGCTTACGATTTTGTTCTTTTTTGAACTATTTATTTGTATGCAATTTGAAGATAATTTTATAATATAATTCACAATTTTAAATTTATAAGGGTTGAAAATTCAAATATTTAAAAAAGACATTTTGGGATTTAATCATAAATTTATTAGCTAAATAGAAGCACCAAGTATTGAATCTAAATAGATTGAGATTTTTTATATGCATTTAATAATTTTAATGGAACACGGGAAATTAGTTATAGTAAAGACATCAATATTTTTCATGTATCGTTTGACATAGATTTATTGCCAAATATGAAATCTAATATAAATGTTTATGATAGATTTTCACAAGATATATAATTCATGAATATGTCAAAAGTAAACATACGAACCATTATATATATTTACTTAATTTATATAATGCTTCAATGATTCTTGTTTACTCATTCAAGTTGATTCGATGTTTTCTCGAATCAGTCTGACTTCGAAATGCTATTACAACTCCTCCTTTCCTTTGTCAACATCAATATATTTTTTTTCTTATTTCTGCAAAGAGAACACTTTTAGCATAAAATAAGATAATGAGATTCATGAGAATTGTTTTGATTTCGACATGGATAAATAAAAGAAAGAACTGTCTTTCAGGAAGCTGGGATAAAGTTAATGTTTGAAAATGAACCTTGTGAATCGCTTTTCATTGATTTAGTTTGGAATATCACTGATATTAAGGATATATCATATAAAAATTATCTTAATTCAGAATATTTCTTAGAAGGGTCTTTAACCATATATAAATGTTGCATAATTTTACGTCATTCTTTATTTCCTATTTTCAAAAAATGTAAATGAAGAGGAGTAGTATTTTTAATTTTCTGCATAGATTGTATTAGTCATTTCAAACAGTGTTTTCTATTTTCATTTATCACTTTCGAACTTTTATGTATTACTTATTTATTTCACGAGAATTATGTTTCCTTCAAAATATTCTTGAAAATGATTTATTTTTGAATTAGCATCTCATCAAATTTCTTCCAAAACTTTTTAAGTGCTTGCATAAAAAATATTCATTTTTTTTCCTTAATAAATCAATTTTTGAATATATCATCGTTAGGAACAATGATTGCTTTCAACAACATCTTAAGCAGACAAGTTTTGCTGCCGAAATATTTTGAGCAGAAACTATGTAATTTCTTATTCCGGAACTATAAAATATTTGAAATAAGCTAGGTATTTTAATTTCAAAAGATTATAGTCTTTTAATATTGATAGTAATTTTTAAAATACCAAACTTTAATTAGCTTTCTTTTAATGTTAATATATTTTAAATAATTATTAGATAAATAAGGAATTTAATGGTTTTTTATTCCTTAATCTAATTTCTAAGTGAAAAAGAAATTAAATTTATTCTTAATATGTAATTCAACAATAATGCGAAATTAGTTCAACAAATAAACAGGTTCTTCATTTTCAATTTATGAATTCATAAAATTTACAAGAAAAACTACTATTTATTAAGGAAATCTGAAAAAAAAAATCCTATTTGTTATAAATAAAGTCATACAGAAATTCAGAACATTCCTCTAACTAATGTACTTTAAACTAATACGAAAACTGAAAAATAAATGTAACATATATTATGGTGTTAGATGTAATTATAATTATTAATGTTATTTTAATATTTATGTTTTTAAGGGAAATTATATTTATTAATACTCTTAATTTACTTATAAAATGTAGGATCCAAATTTCTGATACTTAGTTATTGAAAAAAATTAACATTATAAATACTGGAAATACATTAAGTAAATTTAATTTCGAAATATTTTCGTTATTTTAAATGAATGTTGTAATGTTTCTATCTAGGTAATTTCACACTTCAAATATGTGTTTTAAATGAATTTGACATATTTATTTATTTTTTTACTAATTATGAAACAATAATGTCTCAATATTATTTTAAGACAGAGAAAAACTTCATTTTCAGTTTATCTCATTTGATTTTATTTTTTTACAAGAAAATGAAAAAAATTAAATATACAGCAAATTATTAAGATTTTTTTAAGAATGATATTACTTCTTAATCAAAGTGGTCGATCGTAATATATAGAATAAGATAGTGAATTCGTTTGTTACCAAAGAAGAACAGAATTAGAAATTTGATACAAATGAAAAAAAATGAATCTTCCGGCTAGCAATGGCTAGTATAGCTATGGACAGGAGAAATTCAATTCAAACGGGGTTTTAGTCAAAGAGGATACATTATGAGAGGTAAGAGCACAAAGAAAATCAATTTAAAACCAAAAAAGGGACTGTTACAATCGTGCTAAGCATTTATAATATATCGTTCTGGCATATTTCTCTAAGCGGAGTTTATTTCAAGTTTACATAAAGGAAAATTCACAAAGACGTCCAGACTCAGATCCGGCCATCTTCGGACTTAATGGTTCTCCCAGGGCAAACAAGTCTTTCCCACCTGCACTTCGTGTAATACTAACGACGCCAGTTCTGAACATCTGCTGAACTGCATTGGCTTTTCAAAGCGTGAAATTTTATCCAGCCCTGGAGCTGTCCTCGATTATTTGAAGACGATGGATGTCATGGACCTGGTCTGATTCAGACCAGGGGATAAAAAAGAAGAAAATTCACAAAGAGAGAAAGATAGTAACACCATCAACCGAATTCTTAAAGATATTCTCCTTTACTTGTAGACCTGAAATATCCTTAATATAAATACACATTCATGTCTAAAGGCACATGCTGAAAACAAACCAGAGTTAAAAATTACCTTAAACATTTAACAACATTCAATGTCGCTTTATCAACATGTTTCGATGAAACAACCAGCCACGATAGCAGCTAGCTCAATTTGTTTTTTAAATTTTCTTAATATCTTAAGACATTTTATGAAAATTAATATTTTGAATATCTTTCCCTTCCTATAAATCATTTTATACCTTCATTTATTAATAAATCAAAACTTTCTGAGAAGTTATGAGTTCTAAATTGAAAAAAAAAAGTAAGCAGGGTTTTCTACTACAACAATTACTGCCATTCCCTGGTCACATGAATTATTATCCAAGATAGCTACCAAAACATTAAAAACTTTATCAGCTTATTCAGCTCCAGTGACCCAGTAGCTTCACGCCGCTTCCCGTTAAGATCGGCAAAGTGAAGCACCATTGTCTGTGGGCAGTGATTGGGAGGGTACTTCCTCTCACTGGGCTGCTATAGCTCCATGAGTTAGGAACGTGTCCACATTAATATATGGTATACAAAGTCCTTCCACTGGTGTTACGTGGATGTAGAGAGTAGGGTGCCAGCTCAGGTGTGACCACGTTACCTGACCGTTTTTCAAAGTTACGATGCACTGGGTAATGTAGCGAGTATTCCAAACACGTTGATTTAAAAGTACAGTCCAGGGCTCGCCTGCACCTTTATGTATCAACCTATTAAAAATAGTATTGTATCTTAAGAAATTTTCGAGTATTTTCCAAAATGACCAATATAAAATAAACCAGTTGTGAGTCTTTTTAAAACGTTAATAAAAATGGTTAAGAGTTACACCATTAATCAATCAGATTTATAGAATATAGTTTCAATAATAGATGGTATTAGCTTCATTTATTTATCAATCTGTTTCAAAGCTCAAAATGTTTTATTTAAAAGAAAGTGGTTAAAATATGAATATGTTGTGTTGTGATTATTTACTATATCTAGATATTCAATAGCAATATTTTTCTATAATAAAAATGATATTTATATATTTCAATTTCACATTTTATTTATTAAATAATTTAGAAATTAGAATAATGCAGTTTTAAAATAATTTTATTCAACAAATACATGTTTATATGGATTTCTAATCCAATTCTTTTATCTCAGAGCATTATTACATCTTATACAAGCGCATATATTCCCAAATAAAAAATAATATACTAAACATACTAACACTTAAGAAAAGAGAAATAAAATAATTAAAATTTTCTTTTCTTGCTTTTATGTTAAACTGTCAAATAATTACTTAAGTTTTATGTGGAATAGTAATAATTTAAATTATTCTATTCTAATCCTTATGGAAAAATAATTACTTATTATACAGATATCTAAATTAAAATTAGATATGTTAAAAATCATCGAGTATTTGATCAAAATTTGGTAGGTAAAATTAGTTTTCCTTATTTTATTCTAATGCTAATTTTTATACTCATCTAATGAAAGAAATGCCACAGATTTTTGCAGTAAACTAGTTCAAATTTTAGCCATTAGATGTCAGTCCTTAAAATTTCTGCATATACGAAGTAGTTCACTCAGTAAGAATCTTATTTCAGAAATCAGATCATCATTAAAAGAATCTTTTTGAGAACTAATCATGTTCTTACAGAAAAAAAATATCTGGTTCTAATAATTACACTATTTAATCAAAAAAAGCAATTGCTCAACCATATTTGTTGATAATCAGCATTTAAAGGAGACGCGAAAAGTGACTATATGAAAGAATGAAATGAATAAAAATATAATGAAATTTGAAAAACCTGAGTATTAATTGGGCTGACATAAAAAAAAGTTCAGATTAGAAAGTGGTTGCGAATAAATCTACCGAAGAAGTCATTGATGTTGTCTTGAAAAATCAATGTGTTTTTCTGACAACTGTGTTTGTTTAATATCACGATATTTTCCAGTTCCTTGGTAAACAATATAAACAGATTTTTTTGTTTTGTTTTATGTGGAAACCATTTAAAACTTTCTATTAACATTTTTAAATGTAAATGGAAATGTTTCAAATGTAAACCACACATATGACATTTAAATTGGACAAATACCGCAAACTTCAAACTGTGAAACATGCATTGATTTTGCCCTTCATATGAAAAGCAAAATTGTCCCATGTGAAACATACTCTTTTGTAGATGCAGCAATAAACAATCAATATCGCTCTTCATTGAGATTTCTACATCTAAATGTACTGCAACAGCAAACACACTGTTCTTATTATATGAATGTATAGCTTAATGATTCATAACTTTTTTTTTTTTTTGATTTTCGAATCGCTTCTCTTTTAATTCCTCACACTTAAAATTCATAATTTTCCTTCTTTTATAAAATGGAGAAATTCCTAAAATGAAAATGTGGGTGAAAGGTCATGTTCAGGCTAAAGAATTATGTAATACCCATTTTTTTTTAATAATATCTAATTTTCTTGTTCAACAAACTTGGATTTGATGTCTATCATATCCTTTTGGGAGATTTCTCAAATAATACATTTTGGAATAAGAGATTAAGACATTACCTAAAGAATAAAGTCAGCATTAAAACCCATTTGAGTAAAATTTTCTAATATTGATTACACTGAAATGATGCTAGCATATCTTTTTTATTTATAACTATTACAATCCTTTTGTTATTTTTAACTGTCTACCTTTTCTATAATATACATAACCTGATTAATCAAACTAAGATAGATATAACGATTTTAGCAGGTGTTCGAAAAGGGATATTTTATTTGTAATTATCCTGTACAGTTACTATTATAACACTGGAATTAAAAATGTTTAATTTTACTATAATGTGGGGCAATGCCATGTATTTAATGAATTAATAATACTAAAACATACTTAAGTTGTACTGTTTGGTGTAACATAATGTATAATAATTGTACATACATATTGTGAACTTAAATTTTTGTAACGAAACATTTACTAATTTCAACAGTAATATCTCATTTGACTAAGAATGGTAGTAAAAAAATCGTGTTATAAAATTTTCCAAGAAATTATCTGTTTATCGAAATATGAATTTAAACTATTCAGTTTAAATAAATTTATGGCCAGCCACAGATATATATATATATATATATATATATATATATATATATATATATATATATATACATATACATACATATATATATATATATGTAGTACAGAGAATGATTCATACATTTATATATTTATATAATAATATAAAAAATAGGAAAATAATATTAAGAAAATAGAACAGCTAATTTAACTAGGAGCATGCTGAATTTATCAACATATTTTTTCCAAAATAAAAAATTCAGTCGCATATTGTAAGATATTAACTGCTAAAGTAATTATTTTATTTTATATTATATAAGTAATAATAGAATGAAATTTTTATATGTTTCTTTTTTCAAAACAATTCTCATTTTCATATTACTTTTTTGTATTTTTTATGCAAATTTATTTTTTTTATTTAATACAGTTTAATTTCGCTTTACCCAATCAATCATTGTTATATCTTCTCAACAATAAGTTTGTTAATCTTTTTGTTTACAAAATCAAATCACACAATTAAAATAATTCATTAAAAAATATAAGATTCTTTCTCGATTATTCAAACGTTCAATTTTTTTTGTGAGTATGTCCTTTACAAAAACAATTTTTAAAATAAAATATTTTCACACTTGGAATTTGAAAGCTATTTTAAAGCTGATTTGGAAAACGTCTTTGTTTTCCACAAGTTTTCACCATTATTCCATATAAGAGATATTTTTCTCATTTTTAGTGAAGAACTTTCTTATAATTTTAACGATACATTTTTTGTACTTTTTCTCTATACCTTCTTAGTGAGCTTCCACTTGTAAAGGACCCTTTTAGATCAGAGAAAAAATTCAATAACTCACAAGAACCAGTTTGGTGTAAGCAAATATATATAATGATAATTGAAATATCTATCTGCAGAATCTTTTATACATTTTTAATTTTTCCATGAGTGTAATGATTTTTTTAAGAATAACGACTACATAGTAGTCACAGTCCTTTCAAAATGAATTCAATTTTTCACGTTTCTGATACATTTAATTGTTTACTTGAAACATTAGGAACTCAGTAAGTAAATTGATAAGTAAGAATCAGAAGTTCTCAAAATAATTCGCATGACAAATCGATATTTTTCAGTGTTATGAAGAATATCGCTTAAAATTACCAATAATATCTCTTATTTTCTGCCGGTAAATATGAGTCATTTGAAGATATTATGATCTGTATAGTACCTCCCTATTTTTTCTCTTAAAGACATACACAGGGTCACCCTAAACTACCGCTAAATCTCTGCTAGATTCCTCGTTGGGAGTACGTAAAAATGCCCAAATAAAAATTCCTGTAATATTCATAGTTTACGAGAAAAATACGAAAAACAAAGTATGAAGTAAATTCCGGTGCAAGAAAAAACATTTTATTGAATATATCAACATAAGTATATGCACAATTTAAAGCAGATGTTCATAGTGTCCACCGAGCACGTCGAGGTAGGTTTGAGCACGCCTTGGAAGGGCTGTCATCACACATTGTAGCATCGCAAGATCCATCGAAGTAAGAAAATAGCTTGCAGGCGAGCAACAAGTCCATTGGTTTTGTCACTACGGGTGCATCCATGACACAAGCATATGCATGGCGATGTGCGGCGAACGTTTTAAACATTATCATCTGAAAACATATGCAGATATTGTTATTGATATGTACAATAAAGTGTTTTTTCTTGTACCAACAGTTACGCCATACATTGTTTTTTTGAATTTTTCTCGTAAACTATGGGTTGTGTACGCTTCTTTGGGCTGTTTATATATACTCCCAACGAGAAATCTAGCTGATTCGAGTTTATGAGCTCGTTTTGGGACACCCTGTATTTTCCCGTTTTATCTCTCTCTCTCTCTCTCTATATATATATATATATATATATATATATATATATATATATATATATATATATATATATATATATATATATATACTACGGCTTTGTCTAAATTTATAGCAGACAACTATTTTACAAAAAGCTTATTTATATAAAGATTATCAAAAAATAAACAAAAATTCAAAGGTGTTGATATTTAGTTTCAGTTTAAATATGAATCTCTAAATTCAATAGATTATAGTTTGTTATCTGAAATAATACATTTTGTTTAAAATTCTGTTTTATTTGTAAGCCAAAAATAATACACTAACTCTTTCTACAGCGAAAACAAGACTTAAATTACTTCTGTTTTTTTCTGTTAAGTAAACAAGAATTAGCGAAGTGTGAAAAAAGATAAAAAATCATCATAATAGAAATATCAGTTAAAAACTGAAAATATCAACTTTACTTTTTAATGTATAAAATGTGCACGTTACAAAAGAAATCAATTGACAACGGCAGAAAAAGTTAATTTGCATTAGGAATGAAGCGCCATATCAATTTTCGTTAATATCGTATGGAATGAAATCTTAAAAAATTAACAGACTTTTTATTTACATTATTGTAAACATGAGATTTAGAACTATTTATATCCTCTACCTAATAAATATCCATCTAGAGATTTATTTGGAAAACAAGAAGCATATTCGTTACAGAGAATGAAATCATTACTAATTTAAAAATAAAAGAAATTGTTCATATCATTTTTGTAGAAGAATTCACTGAAACAACAGACGCAATTTAATAAATTTTATAGTTAATTTATGCCAGAGATAATTACGTTTTAGAAAACTAATTATTATAATTAAATAATATAGAGTTAAAATTAAGAAAGAAATACATATAATTTTTAAATTAGAGTCAGCTAAGGACCAACAACCTGATATAAATCTGATCATGTGTTATTTTTCTGTTTTCTCAATTCACTCCTTCAGGAAACTTCAATAGAAAATAAATAATTTAATTTAACATATTTTTTTAAAAATGAATTTGTTAGTCACTATTCATTTCATGAGTAACTAAACAGTGCATCTTAAATGGTTCTTCACTCTTTCTTATTTAGAATACTTTGATTATTAAATTTTTATAAAAAAATGTTCTAGAATAGAAATAAACATTCCTGAGTTTTAACACTCTTGCAATAGATTTTTAAAATAATAAAAATAATAGAGCATATATGACAAAATTAAAAACTGAACGTTCTTAATGATTGTAAATAAATTTCAATGGGTTATCTTGTTGTCAAACAATTTTACAACAGTCAATTCAATATTTTAGGTTTAATTATGATTGAAAAATTTCTTCCAATGATGATAAAGAAATGCAATTTTCTTTTATAAGTATGGATGTTAATTTTCAATAAAACATTTTATAATAAAACAGATTATTTCAAAGTGACTTTTACTTTTATAAATTTCCATTACGTTATAAATTTTATACTTTAAAAAATTTGATAACATAATAAAAATTTTTGCTTCTACAAGTAAAAAAATTATAATTTTTAATCAAAGATTAATATTTAAGAATTTTTTATTGTTTTTGAATCATCAAATTACTAGTAATTACAATTATCAGAAAGCTTCTTATTAATCTCATGAATTTAAATAAATTTATTTAATTACAAAATTTGCTAATTAATTTTAAATATATTAGTTTAACATTGTTTTTTATTCATGTGATTTGCTTTTTAAAATGTAAAGAAACATATAGGAAAAAATATGGAAATTATAAGAAATAAAGTGTTTCAAAAGATAAATGAGAATAATTATTGAGTAGTATCAAGGAGAAATTAAAACATACTAAAGAGATTTTCACCTTGCAAAACTTAAGATTAAAAATATTGAATATATCAAAAAATCTAATTGCAAAACTATATATCTTTATTTTGGCAGATTAATTGCCTAGCAAATATTTAATGGCAAAAATAAACAATTTCCAATAGACATTAAGGAAATGTTTAATCTTTCTCACTTAATTTTTCTTGATATTGAAGTTGTATCACAAACAATTATCTACGAACTTCTCAATAATTAGTCTAATTAAAATTCCTCCCTAGATGACTTTTTTGAACTATTGATACTATATTCCACAGCAATCAACGATCTGTTATCTAATCCGTTAATTGACCGATCACATTTATTGACCGTCACGTTTAATATCGAAATAACTGTCTTAGGGAAAGATTCTGAATCCATTCGAATAATTGCTTTGTCAGACTAACATATGTCCTCTTTCTCATATGAATTTATCTCTCTTTATGTTTTATTTACATGTATATCTTGTTAAATGTTACGCTTTCAAAATAAATTTCTTATCCCATTTTACGGAAATTAAACAGTTAAGTGATATTTGAGAAATTAAATATGCATTGAGCAGTAGTATATTACTAATATAGTTTATAATTAGTTTGAAATTTCTAATAATGCTTGTTATTTTGGCATACCATGCATTTGAACTTAAACGGAAATGTTTAAATCTATACTAATGGTAAATGTAATTCTGATATAAATTAAAAATTTTCAATGTGATTTAGATATTAAATTCAATTTTAAAGTTTTTATATGACTACATGTATTATTTATGAAAATATATGTAAAATAAGTTTTAAGTAGTGAATCGGTATCTCTTTTATTTTTTAATGTGGCTTATATATAAGACAGGTGACCTTTAATCAAGTATTTTTCATAAAGATCGAAATTATATTTTTATATAAAATATATATATAGTTTCATTTTAATATAAATTTAGCATATATGCCTATATTATAACTACATTTATAATTACTTTATTTCCAAAAATTTTATATTTTTTCAATAAAACTATCAGAAATTGCTAATAGCTATGATAACATTTAAAATACTACTAATTGTGAAAATTTGAAATACATTTTTTTTTCTAGATATATTTTTCTGGTAGCAAAAAATAAAATTTAAAATATTTGCATGAAGATATTCCTGGTAGAAACTAATTTTAAACTTACTTCATTTGTGTCTGGAATTTTAAATATACAGCAATATTTTTTATTTAAAGGAATAACAGAGCCCCATTTTATAATTTGCATCAACCAGTTTCCATATTGCAAAAATTCAATATAGCAAACCCATTACATATCTTTGTCGTGGTAGAAAAAATATATTCATTTATTTTTTATTGCATATTTTTAATTTTCAATATTGCCTGTTACCGAAGGAATTCGCAAATTAATGAGATATCGTATTTAATCTTACTGGGTATAATGAAAGTGTATCAAGGGTTTTTTTTATCTTAAACAATTAGGAAGAACGATATTTAGTGTTAGGATTTTTAACAATCGAAACTTGCAAAAAAATATTTATTAAATTTCATATATTATAGAACAAAAACGTGCATTAATTTATTAAAAAAATAATTAAATTTAATCAATAATTATACTTAGATTTTATTTGGGGAATATTATTAGGCACATATATAAATTACATTTATAAATTTAAGAATATAATGTCAACCAATATTGATTATTTCTTAGTAAAACTTCAAGCATTGAATTTTATCCTAATTTTGCAAGGAAATTTATATTTATTTTAAATTTGAAAGCAAATATTCGCAATAATATTTGAATAAAAGTAATCAAGTCTGATTTTATTGCAATGATTATACTGTTAATCTCTCAGAAAAGAGCATTCGATGTAAAATATTATTGAACAATTTAACAAAATGTTAGGAAAACTTTTTGATAAATTCAACTATTTCAATGTTGTCGTAATTTGTTTCATTCATTTGGACTGGAGATAATGAAAATTTTAAACATGTTTTGCGAATAAATTAATAAGTAAATAAATTATAAAATCGAAATACATGAAATAATTCAATTCCGTGATAAATACACAGATATTTTTCTTACAAAAATCAAATAATATCGAATGTTTACTGAGGGAAATTCACTGTTGATTACAAGTAGTGGTAAAACAATTTAAGTATTTATATACAAAAGTGTGGTTGCATATAACAAAATTTTACTGCATTAAAATAATATAATTTTTATTTTCATAGCTCTACCAAATCAACAAAAATTAGACTCAAAAAAAAAAAAAAAAAAAAAAAAAGTAAATGTAAAAATGTAATACGTAAGAGATATATGGAGATCATCATTGATAAAAAGTTTAATAAAAAGAGAATTTACACTCTGCATTGTACTCTCTCAAACATATTTTATCACATTCAATGTGATAATAAATGTTAACTATTGAGGAATAAAAGGCATGATTTTTCATTCGGGAATTAATATGAAAAAATAATTTTTTCATCTCAAAGAGTAAAATGCTGATATTATACACACACTACAGTATTTTAGATGAATATTTTCAAATTCTGAAAGAAACATTACTTCTAAAGTAATGAATTAAATGGTTACAATATTTGTAAATTTCATATGGTAATTAGATGAAAACATAATTAATATATGGTTAATTAGAAACTAACTAAGCTCAAAATTTAAAATTATTAATCATAAGATTATTTTTTTTTATCTCCAAAACCTACATTTTAAAATTGTTCATAAAAATATACACTTTAGTCACAATATTGTTTGCTTAAGAAGAATGCTTAAAATTAAAAATAAAAATCTTATTTAACCGCGTAAGACCAGAAAACCTTTAAAGTGCTTCCGACATTAATTTGTAAGGATGGGCAGAACTTCACATTCTACAACCGGAGATCGCTACTGTAAATTGGAGACATTATCCGCGTTTGAATGTTTCTTGGTTCCAGAAGTGCAAATATGAGCCTTATAAATGACAATGCATGGCTTCAATAGACTCCTGTTTATCAGTTAATGGAAAAGTATGGTATTGCTTAATTTGTCTTAGGTCGCCAATATGTTCCATCAACTTATATCTCATAGAATATGTTTGGTATTCTTTTTGATGACACATTATAACTCAAATACATCTTCGAAAGAACATCCAACAATTGAAGCAGATGTAGTTTCAAAAATGGGCATGCTTATCTCAAAATTTGTCAGACAATTTAGTGCTAAGTATGGACAGATGGTGCGAAGCAACCATTGTATTAATCTGTTTGTTGTTATAGACACTCTTGTGTAACAAGATTCTGCAGCTTTAGTAAAGCCATTTTTGTCTGTTATAATGATTTATGAAACTACGAATTTTTCATCAATTAACTATAAAAATATGTTTCTTATTTCTGAATTCAATGTATCTACGATGATATCTTGTAGTTTTAAGAAGAAAAACAACTTATCTGTTATTTATATTTTGCATACCAATGTATTAAATTACTTTAATTATTTTTACATTGTTTGTATTTTTTAAAAGTGGTATTAAAATTCACAGAATACATTAAGGATATTTAAAGTAATATAATTAAATTAACCTGCCAAAATCATCGCAAATATTATTTCAAGCGCAAACTGCATGCATCAAAATAAGAATTCTGGTTTCACATTTATGAGATAAATAATTTTGAATATTCTGAAATCAAAAAAGTAATTACTGCATTTTTATTAGGTGAGCTTAAAATGCATTCGCCCTTTCTTGTGATTCCAAAGGAAAATAGAAAAATTAAACATAGATTCTTAATAAGATTGTTTTTCAAAAATAATTTAAATAATACAGTTTGAAAATTATATATTCAATGAACAATTCTACCATGATGCTAAACAAAACAGATGATTTCTTTTGTAGCTCTATTTTACAAGTAATTTTAAAATGTTGAATTTCATTTAAAATAAATATTAAAATAAAAGAATATAATGATTTTCATAATGCATGCCTTTCCAAAAGCATTTAGAAAATATGTATATTTAACTCTGTTATGTAATACTAACATTACAATTGAAACACCAAGGAAGAATGATTTTAATAAAGTCAAATATGCATAGAACTTGTAATTCAGCACGTGTGGAAAGATCAACTTTACAAATGACATCTAAACACAAAAAGCTGTGAACTGGAATTCTCATTCAGTAATTCCTATTTTAAGTCTAAGTTTTCATGGAATATTATTATTCATTTCTTAAACAAGATTAAATGCCTTCCAGCAATAAATTGCAAGCATGTGACTAAATAAATAATCTACAAAGCAAATGGTTCTATAACAGCAATAATCAATGACATAAATATATTTCTATATAACTCTTTACTATATTCTGACTTATTTTCATTTAAAAGATCTATAAGATTTTCATTTTAATGTTTGTCATAATATTCACATACATATAAAATATATTACTCAGTTGAGTTTTAATTTTAAAAAATACTAAATATTAAATAGGGGGAATTAGAAATAGATTGCAATAAATATGTATTTTAAACGTAGCAGCTTAACAAGGACTAATTCATAAAGATTTATGTATTGTATATTATAACAATTTTAATGTCCGTGGTTATCCTTAATCGGCATCTAAACTTCCATAAACTGTGATACTCCAAATTTTATAATCTTATTTAATACTATTAAAATGTAGAGCAACACCCACAGTATATATATATATATATATATATATATATATATAGATATATATATATATTCCGCATAGAATAAACTATAATGAGCTCCATTCCTTAATGAGCTCTGCAATTTAGTACTGACCTACAAAAGGAAATTTGAATGGAAATAATTAACCTAAATCTCTACGACTAAATTATTTCACGAAAAAAAAATTGTGAAGACAACGATTCGTCACAAGATTTAATTCCAAAGGCATCAGTTAACCGCTTTGTTATTTATCCCTAAGCATTTTACTTATATTTAAGATGGAACTAGGAAAATTTAATTTTGTACAACTCAAATTTAAGCCAAAATATATAATAAACTTCGGTTGTTCATGTAAGAAATGAGAAAAACATGTAATGGGTATTAAAGTAAAATAAATATCAATTTAAATTTTGGTGTGTGTGTGCGATCATAATCAAAATAAGATTTATTCCTGAAAATTTCAATATATTAACATAAGCATTCTGAAAAATTATTAAAATCACTTCCTCTTATTCGTAGTTTCTTTATAATTAAAATCATACATTTCTGTCACCTACTAAACAGATTTAAATTACCATAGTAACGAAATGACGTATCAGTTTATTCAATAATGCAATATTTTTCATAAACATTGGTAAGAAATTTTTAATAATTAACAATTACACTTGTTTTCACTTAAGACATGAAAACATGAATGAAATAATTTATATAGACGCTATAAATTTAAAGTTTAAAGTATTAATAAAAAAGCTTTTATTTCGCACATGGATATCAATTACATTTTATAAAATAAAACAATTTCGTGAATATTTTCTATAATAAAAATGAAGGAAAATGAAACCCTCTTTTTACTTAATCAAATTATCAAAGATATTCAATTTAAAGTAAATAATTTAGCCTTTCATCAACTTATAAATAGGAAGATCACTTAATCTAGGTTATGATTCATTAATTGTTGACACCTTAATTCGCAAGATAGCTTAGTTATATATCTGGTAATCGAAAATGTCTTTTAGTAATCTGCAAATCTGTTTCCATAAATTTTTGTCTTGAATCATACCAAAGGAATATTTTTCCACTGTAATGTATTATTACTTTTCATGCTATTGGGATAACTGACGGCAGCTTATTTTCAAGTTAGTTAAAGCACATTATGTTATACTAAAAAGTTTATTGGTAAATTTTGGTTTATATTTTGTTATAAGAAATATTATTTAACATATAGCTGTGCATTTTTCAGTTCTAATTTTAAATCATAATTTTCCTGTAATTCTACAAAAAATCATTTAATGTTAAAAATATATAGTTTGTTAAAAGTACTAAATTTTATGTTGGTTAATAACAGAAATTTATATTGTAAGCAATATTTATTATAAACCCATGTTAAGACTAAGTTCAAAAGTTTAAACATTTAAAATTGTTTTGGATTTCTACATAAGAAAGATAATAAGACAATATAATTATATTCTGTATATATACATACATATAAATATATATATATATATATATATATATATATATATATATATATATATATATATATATATATATATATATATATATATATATATATATATACATATATATATAAATATATATATATATATATATATATATATATATATATATATATATATATTTATTTATATATATATATATATATATATATATATATATATATATATATATATATATATATATATTTGTGTGTGTGTTTATCATTGATGATTGAAATAAAGCTATGACTGAAACAAAAAACTTTTGATTTTCACTTAGTTAATTAGTTTTATTTTGCATTTTATTTCAAAATAGGCATGTGGTTTCATGGCTAAACATTTTAGTTACAGAGGATATTATTTATTGAATCTAATTAAATTTCTTCAAAGAGAATATTATAGCGAGAGGTTTCTAAGATAAAATTCAACAAAATTCAGTTTTTGCAGAAAACTGAATAGTTTTGAATTTTTAATGCAAATTTACCTCTAATAAAATTCACTTTTAAGTGTCAAAAGAAAGTCAATTTATAAGTTACTAAAAATAAAAATCACAAAAAATTGTATAAAATAAGAAGAGCATATGCTGTTGTTATTATTCTTCAAATGATTAGTCCTTTTTTTCAATATGTTGTAAATTAGATAATTTTAATTCATAATGTGCACATATAACGTTATAAATAAACAAACAATGCAGTTTGTTCATTTTTATAAATTCCATTTACATGTAATAAAACTGTTTTACCTCAATTGTGCTCTAATATCTGTTAAAATACCTTTACAAATTATTATACTTAATATTTTGATAAGGGTAAAAATCCATTACAAATTTTATTGAAATTTTAAAATATTGTTAATGAACATTTTATTTAAGTTAAAAGTGAAACACACACAATAATAGATAAAATTCTAACTACAACATGGCTTATATCAAGAATGGTAAGAATAAAAATTGTTTTCATATAATTGTATCAATGGTAAGCATGTTTTCCGGAAACCAGTACACAGATGCAGGTTTTTAGATATTCTGTTATTATTACATTTTTTTTCATAACATGTATGTTTACCATACCTTTAATCACCCTTGTTTTAAAATTGACTAATATATTGATATATTTTATTATTTTATATTATTATTTAAATATTGTTAGAATAAAATGATATAATATATATATATATATCATTATGTTCCAATATTAAAAACATTAGATAACAGTATACACTTCCGAAAGTTAAGCACAAAGATATAAAATGAAAACAAAAGTCAACAAATATTTCTTTGATTGAAACAAAATTCGGCAGGAAAGTAGCATATGTATTGATGTAAAATAAAATCAATAATTATGTACAGAAATGAAAACAATTAAATTTTTGTAAATTATCAGATAATGACATACTGGAGATATAAGCAGAATTATGTATAAAGTGAAAATAATAAACAGCATAAAATGAAAAATAGGACATTAATGGGGTAAGTTGTCTCTCTCATATGTTTACAAATATTGCACACTGTGACCAAGATTTCAATTAGGTGGTCAACCACCACATTATTAAGCAAAAGCCATTCTTCTTGTATACTAGTTTCCAGCTCAATCAGAGTGGCTGTAGGTGGTAAACGTAAAAACACATCACGATCAATAATCCCCCAACGATTTTCAGTAGGATTAAGGTCGGGCGAATATGCTGTCCATACCACACGCGCAGTATCTTCACTCTTCACATAGTCATAAATTATGTCAGCTGTATGAGGACATGGATTATCCATTAAAACAAAAGTAAGGCCAACTATTGCAGCATATAATCTCACAATGGATTCTAGGACTTCCTCTCGATAACGGATAGCCGTCAGAGAACCCCATTTAAAGATGTGCAGGTCTGTGCGGAATCCTAATCAAATCCCTGTTCTCGCCATAATGCTTTCGTCTAGGTATGCGTGGTGTCCGGGGATGTTTTGGGCTGATTGCGTGTTCCTTGTTCACGCCATATCCTTATACGCTTGTCATCTGGCTCCAGCGCACATCTTTACTCATCCGTAAATATGACATTTACCCAGGCAGACACAGTCCAAATGACATGTTCCCGGCACCACTTTAATCATGTCCCACTTGAATGGACAGACACAAACTCGAGGTATCCGGGCATACAGTCCACACATATGTAATCGTCGGCTTACAGTAGCTGCAGATATCACCTTACCAATGTACGCAGTAACTATGGAGGCCACTCTGCGGTTCCGCTTGGCTAAGATCGCAATATATCGATCTTCCAAGGGGTTTGTAACCCTTGGGTGACCGGCTACAAGCCTTCGGAACACTATCTGTGTAGTGTGCATGTATTTCCATATGCGTGAAAGTACGAAAGATGAATGGCTAAGAAAAGAGCAACATCTGAGCGACTGTCCTGTTTCAAATCCCCCTACAGCATGCCTGCGTTCAGACTCTTCCATTCGGCTTTTGGAAGTCATAGAAATACGTATATCTTGAAAACATGATTGGCTGCTACTTAACAAATTTGCATATTTCCATCTACTCTGCAGAGATTTGAATCCTCATCAATTCTGATTGGGTTCCGGAAATTAGCATGTTCCTCTCCATGTTTAACTTTTGGAAGAGATTGTAAATGCAGTACTTTTTTTTTTTGTCTTGTGCCAGCTAGGCTGAATATATGGGGTGCGCTGCTCCACTTTTTCATACTGAACCATAGTGACCTGTTTAAAGGGTAGGCAACCATTTACATGTCATTCATACACAGAAAGGACAAAGACAGGATAGATAGTGAGAGAAAGTACATCCATGGCTGAACCGGGACTCGAACCCCCGACCACCCTATCCGCAGTCAGGCACTCTGACCACTATACAGTGCGGACGGCATGCAGTACTTTGTATAGTATATATATCACTACATTCTCATCATACCGTCGGAATTTTACCTAATGTCTAACATATTCTCAATTCGTCAAAACAATGTTCTTATATTTTAAAGATCAAATAATTGATATATTCTCTTTCAATTTATAATAAACAATGTTTTCTATTACCTTATTGTGAAATTCAAAACATTAAGAGACTAAAATCATAGTTAATAGTTTCTATCTTTTTCAATCTTCTCTGCTTTCATTTTGTAAGAGATAAAGAAGAGAAGATTCAGATTTCTGTCTTAACAGATGTTCATTCATTAAATATTTTCATACAATGTATACTTCATTCATTACAATACATACTACATTCTATATATGCTACAAATTTCATATACTGTACATAATACTTTCATTACAAATTTTCAAATTACTATACATGGTTTTAATTATTTATCATATGTACATAGAAATAAATCCCTAACTTTACTTATCAAATCAAAGTTTGTTGTCTGAACAGCAGAGTATAAAAAAACATAGATTATAAAAAGCATTTTTATACATTATGTATTTTTTACATGTAATGGAGCAATTAATTAAAAATCAAGGAATAATATTTTACGTATATTCATATTTTTATTTTTTTTATAAAAATTGATTTATAATTTGAATAATTTTTGCTCATAGATACATACATATATATATATATATATATATATATATATATATATATATATATATCAACATATATATATATATATATATATATCTATATATATATATATATATATATATATATATATATATATATATATATATATATATATATATATATATATATATATATATATATATATATATATATATATATGTTGTATTTTTACTTGAGAAATTTTATTTAAAGAATATTTAAGAGCACTTGCTCTATTCCCTATAACATGTTATTTTTCATGGAAAGAAAATACTATTATATACAGTTATAATAAAAAATAATAGAGATAACATAACATAAAGAAATTAAGATACGTAATAGAAGATAAAGTCTAAGACAATGCAAAAATAAGTTGACTTCTAGAAAACTACTGAAATAACAGATCGAAAAGAAAAAAAGTTATTTCTGACAAACAAAAACAGGTATGATCTATGTAATTTGAAGAAAGACTTGTAAATTATTATTTATTTTTTTCGGAACAATACATAAGTGATTTTACAGCTTTATTCACTGAAAAATATATATAATCCAGTAATAAATTAAGAATAAACAATGGTTTTTTTAAAAGATTTATATTATTAAAGGGATTTAATTTCATGAAAGTTATAAAATTATTGTTTTTTATAAAATAAGTTATAAAATTAAATTATAAAATTAATTATAATTATTTTAAGTTATAAAATTATTATTTTTAATTATTAAAGTTATAAAATTATTATTATTAAATTTTTTCCGGTAAAAATATCGTACATATTTAAAATTTTAAATTAATTTTTTTGAAGTTTATACTATATTAAATTGGATAAAAATTTAGCTATTACACTTACGCAAATAATGATATGTTTACCATATAATTCTTAATTTTGTAAAACTAACTAGAATAATATAGTTATTTCAAGTATTAATTATTTGCAAAAATCACAAACAATTAAAATGTGTATGGTACACCACCATAGTTTAGTTTAGAATACTTACTATAACTGTCTGCAAAAAATTAAGAAGGTTAGCGATTTCCTGTGTTTAGTAATCATCAAACAGGCTTTCTGGCTATTAATTAGTTTAATTTAATAACAATAGTCCTTTATAATTGAATTATTTTAATATTTAATTAAAACGTTTTTTTTTACTTTAAAAAATTAAACTATTCTTTATTTTAAAGAGTTATTATCACTTTTCAAATTTAAAATTATGTTCATGTAACAGACCCATGTTAACTATATTGACAGTAGATGGCGCTGCTGCCCAATAGACTTACAAACAACATAAAATGTGATGTGAGAAATGGCAAGGAAGAACCATCCGGTTCTTAAATACGTTTGTTTTGTACCACCCTGGTACTATGTAACCTTGATTTTATTTTATAATTATTAAGTGTTTTCTTTTTGTTACTAATCTTAATAATGCGTAATGTAATAAATGTTTTTTTGTTTTAACTTCCATTTTCTTACGTCACTACATTCATGCATATTATACTAAGTTTCTGTTATAACTAATTAAATTAAGCAAAGAAAAATATTTTTGTGCATTTGATTAACAAAATTTAGAGTAAAATTATGATCTTTTTAAAACTTAAAATGTAATAAATTTCCTTTTGGCACCATACATAGTTATAATAAAATATATTAGTTTTAAATTTAGAACAGTACATCCAATGCATCTTCGCATTTGTTGCTGATTTCAATTATTAATTTAATGATATAATTTCTGTTGTAATTTTGCAATTCTAACTTTACTGGTAAATTTGTTAGAAATGACATCATATTTTATAATAATTATTATTTACTGAAAATAATATATACTAGAAAATTATTTATTATTTATTTTCATAATTTTTGAAGAAAATATTTAAACTGATTTGACTAAGTTTTTGCTGTAGCATTTCAGATTACTATTAAGTGTCTGTAGTTTCAATAATTGAAATTATTTAATAAAAATTTATAATTGTTTCTGATTTAAAGATGTGTTATTTTATAATTTTTTATTTGACTAATTGTTGATAGTAAAATTAATCTATACACATAAAAATATGTACTTCAAATTCTGTTGTTACATATATGATTCATTTCAATATATTTTAGTATTTGATGGTATTATTTTTATTATTATTAGTGATCTTCCTATTTATTTTGCGCTTTATAAAATTGTTTTTGCAAATTTTTCTTGTTACAAATTTCAAAATAATTTTCAAACTTGAAATTTCTAAATGTGTGCTTATCTTGAAATCTTATTTCAGTATTTTTTTTCTTCTGTACCTTTAGTATTTTACTTGCGCGTGAGGATTAAGTACTTGAAGCTTAATCCTATCAGAGAGAAAAAACCGGAAATTGAGGAAAAGAATACATACAAATCTACTTTTGTTTTCCTTCTTCTGATTGGCCTCGGTAGTCTTTATTTTCCTTATCTTGCGATTTAAGTGATTCTTACAACTTCATTTACTCCTATTCTACTGCATTTTATCACGTTCATAAGCTTTCACTACAATGTAATTATGTAATAATTTCTATCCAATATATATGTCTTTTGTGTATATGTACATAATAATCATTTACTTTATGGTGCATTGCAGATATCACTGTAATAAAATATTCTAAAAAATAAATAATTAATTTCCATTTGTAAACGATAAATATTTTTAATAATTGTAAAACATTTTAATATCGTTTGCTAGCCAGTAACATCCGCTTTGCATAATTACAAACTACAAATATATAAGTTGCTTAGTGAATCATTAGATAAGTTTTTGAATACATTGAAATTTATAAAATGGGTTTTACTAAAATATGTTTTAAAAGTACATTTTGTAAACGAGAATCAAATCATTATAACTTTTAATAACTTAATAAAATCCCAATTTTTAATACTATTTGCTTATTTTTTCTTCAATATATTGGCTATGATGTTGAAGAAAGCCTTAATTTCTTTTTACATAACACATGTTTAAAATGTGTTCATTAAATTGCTTTAAGAAACATGCATTTATTGAAATATGTTTTAAAACTGCATTTTGTAAACAAATACCAAATTATATTAATTATTAATTTGAATAAATCACATTTTTAGTACTATTTGCTTATTTTTTCTTGAATATTTGGGCGATCTTGTTAAAGAAAGCCTTATTGTCTTTTTTCACAAAATGCATGTACTAAAAAATTTTTGGAAAGATCAGAGTAACTAAAACAAAATAACATTTTGTACATTTAGTATAATAAAATAGTTTGATTGAAAAATGAATTATTTTAATAAAAATAGAAATTTAAGTTAATAATTATCATCCACATTTAATAAATGTTAATACCACTTTACAACAGTCAATAAATATAAACTGGATTTTTACTTAAAAATGTATCTAGAAATATTGAAATGAAATAACAAAAAGTACGAGTTTTTATAGTATGCATGCGTTAGCGAAAGATTTTTTTCAAGCGTTTTTATTTAGAAAATAGTCTGAATGCAAAAGTCTGATGAAAAGAGCAAACGATTCAAAACAATCTATTAAACAAATAGGGAGATTAAATTATGGTTAAAACCGTGTAAGAAAAATCCAGTTCTGTTCAAATTGATGTATTCAAGCCGTCTTGTGAGTATAAAAATGAGGGAATAATATTTAATATTACTCCCTACATCACATGTTTCAAGTTAAAAAAATAAGCATATTTTAATTTTTAATATACTTAGTATTGAATTGTTAATCATCCTCATTTATGGTATTTATAACATATAAGCTGTTATAAGGACTTCCGTACATCATTGTATTATTTTAATACAATGTAGAAAGGACTTTCTATGAATAATAGGCCGTAAAAGAGGAATTCCGTAATGGATGAAAAAAATCAAACAAGCATGGAATCCAAAATCCAAAACATCACACTTTTGTTAAACGTCGTTATGGTCAAAAAATTAATATTTATAAAACTTATGGTGATATGAAATAATAACTTGTAAATGAGAAATATAAGCAAACCAAGAAAAAATATCTACTAACATAAAATTCTATTAATTTTAAATTTTTCAAAATACTTTATTAATTACAGAATTATTTTTCTATATATAATCTGAAATAATGATTCTATTTTCACCTGAGTTTTCACCTTGCCAACAGCATTAATGGATTAATCTCAGAAATTAATCTATAATAATCAACAATAGCAAATTCAGTTTGCCCTTTTTAATCTATATTAAACGTTATGAATCAAATCAAAGAGTCAGTTAAAAATTAAAATTAAAGAAATTTGAATACACTGGTATTAGATTTGTAAGGAAACAAGATTTCATACTAATTTATTTGAGTAACCCCAGTACCCGATACAAGTTAAAATAATCATGCCATATTCTTAAAATGTAATTAATTAATGAAGAACGCTGAAAAATATTGATGTTATCTGGTATGTACTCATTCTTGTATTCAAATCCTTAGACATGAATTATTAAATGTCTATATCAGTCTTAACTAACACATAAACAAGGCACTCAGCAACAATCGAGCTCAAATGCAAGCAAAATCAATTATTCACACTTAGATTTTTACGTTAACTTCGCGGTATACGATATTTTTTAAATTAATAATTTTTATTTCAGTTATCTGATGCATTCGCTTTTCAAAGGTGTCTGATTATTTAGTACAATGTACCACTCAGAGATAACACCATTGTTTCTACATTTTAAATTATGGTGTTTCAGTAATTTATTGCCAAAATGAAATATTTATTTGGACATGTATCCGTGTCATTAAGAACTATTTTAAAAGACACTAATTTCTATTTAAAATTAGAAATTTATATCCTCGCAACAATAATTGAATTTACATGATATGTAACAATGTATGATATGAAAACAATATATACATAATATGCTCCCAATGCCCATCTACTAGTAGTTTTCACATTCAACATTTAAATGAGTGAAACAGTTAATACATTTTGTGTAATTGGAATCTGAGTATGCTTGTCATCGTGGTTCCAAAAGTAGCTCTCTTAATTTAGAAACAGTGATCAAGCAGAAGTCCCACACTCTTGTTCTGGTATTCTAAAATGTATCATTGCAAATGCAGTATCTTTATGAGCCTCAACTGCCATTGGTGATTAAGAACAACTGACACTAGTGATTATTTTAATAAGAAATTGCGTTGTTGTTTCAAATCCAAAATGGTGTAGCTAAGCTAAACCATCTCCGTAAAACCAAAAATCATTAAAAAGTCCAAAAATAAAATGCGATTCTCGAAAACCTAGTTCACAGTAAAATTCAGAGAGTCAAGAATATATCGCGGGGAACATTGATCAACCTTGCACATGTGACACTCCAGAAAGACTTTCTGACCGACCCTGTTGAATAGAAAAGGACCTAATGTGCCCACTTAAAAAACGTGAAAAAGCAGTCTGCTGAATCCTAGAGATACTGAGCTGGTGCCACAAACGAGGTTTTTTTTTTAACAAAATACCAAGAGTGGGTAGCGGATCTCTCCAAATTGCGTTTAACACAATCTTTTTAATAGTAGAGATTTCCGAAAATTTATAATAGCTTTATCCTGCATGGTGTCAACAGTGGCAAACTTAGTCAAGCTATCTGCAAGTCAAGCTATCTGCTATCTGCAATGGAAAGGAATCCATTGAAAATGTGTAGAGTATTCAGTAGAAAGTTGTGTCACAAGGTCTTAAATATTAAAACTTGTCTCATCCCCAATGGTCGTCCAATGAGACGGATGCTGTATAGAGGCACATCTGTCCGTTAGTACCCAGATGTCTTTGAAAACAAGTTCAGAGGTCGTGTTTATAAAATTCAATCCCTTATTGATAGTTTTGAGTTCCGATCCAAACACCGAACAATTGTTAGCATTTCTGACTCTTATGTCAACTGTACCATCAAATGACTCAATATGCACACCGCTCCAAGAAATACCCCTTCGCCCTTGCTGCCATCAGTATAAATGTTTAGTGCTAAATGAGGGATGCTATTAATTGTCTCAAAAGGCATCTGCCTAGTAAAATCTGTTATATGAGGTCCTTTACTCACTCTAGTCAAAAACTCTAAATTAAAAGGAATTCAATCAGAATCCAACTGAAATAGGGGAAAGGCCTTAAGAAATGAGATTCCACTTCAAAAGGAAACAAGCCCATGTCATAAGACGTAGAAAAGGGACTGTTTTCTTAAGGGTTTGTTACTGCTCCAAAAATGGATGTAGGCAGAAATTCTGTGATGATCCTCAAAACTATATAGCTTATTGTAGCATTTAACCAGAAGGTAACCACTTCTCAAAGAGAGGGATGGTAAGTCACTCTCATACAATAAAATAATGTTATGGCAACTATTACGAAGACTTGTGATTATTCTTATATTGGTCAATTGTACTCGTTCTAGTTAATGCTAGTTCTAGTTCTAGTTAAGTTAGTCTCAGATGCACAAAAATGCATCGGGAATCCATATTCCAAAATAGGCCTGATCAGGGAAGTGTATGTTGTCCTTAGGGTACTAGCGCCTGCTCCCCAGTCACATCCAGAAATATATTTGAGAATATTAAGTATTTTTCATCATTTATCTACCTGAGCTCTTCAATATGTCTGTTAACAATATTTCCTCGTATAGAATATACCCCAGATACCTGGCATTTTTTATATAGCATGATTATTATTCATAAAATCAGTTTGTTGTCAATTATACAGATGTCTATTAGTGGTAAAGAAACTAATTGTTGACTTTGAGCTATTAAAAATCAGCTTATGTGTTTAAGCAAATGTACAAACAAGGTCATTTTTGAGATTAGTCTCAATTTTTCCTACATCAGAATCAGGATACCAAAGAATAACATCATCAGTAAATAGTCTCACATTTCTGTCTTTTTGACTACCTTTTCAAGACAAGTAACATATAATGAAAACAGTATCGTGCTTAGAATTGATCCCTGTGGTAGGCCATGACTCAGTCCGAAAGTATAAGACTAAGTATTTTAATATTTCACTCGTGCAGATCTATTTTGTAAAAGGTCTGAGATCCAAGGCAGAAGTCTGGCTCAAATACCAAAAATATCATAAAGTTTAATAATTAATTTTTTTCTCCAGACTCTGTCAAAAGCCCTGGATATATCTAAAAGGACACAGCAGTATGATTAGTAGTCTTAAGGTTCCAGAAATCCATGATAATCTGGCAGTAAAATAATATCTGATTTATGGTGCTGTGCCCTCGTCATAATGCATAGTGCTCCCTAGAAAGCAGGCCATTTGTGGACAAATAAACATTTAATCTAGCCAAAATAAGTCTGATCAAAAGCTTACAACAAGCGATAGCTTCCAAAAGCTTACAAAGAGATAGGCGTGTAGCTATCTACGTAGATAGCATCCTTTCCAGGTTTTCATCTGGGATGATAATGGCCTTTTTCTCCTCCCAGGGCAGACGACCCATTCTCCGTGAAATATTAAAGAGCTCCAATAATCTCTGTCTTCCTGTATCACCTAGATATTGAATAATGTGGCCATGTATATTATCAGGGACAGGAGATTTTCTACAGTCCATAGTTTCCAGAATGAGACTCAGCTGTAGCATTAAAAAATTAGCAAAGAGAACAGAGTCTCCCGAAGAGAAAGTGGCATTTCTGGGTCATTTTACCGCAATATTTTTTATCGATCTTACATTTTCGTCAAAGAACACAAGGTACTTATACTTTTACAGAATTTACCTTTATAGTCAGCATCTGGTTTATTATTTTGTGAAACTTAACCGTTGCTATCTAGGACAATGTTACTGTTATTCACCTGAGGCTGGAGAAATTCTACTAAGACGATTCGAGATTAAATTACATTAGTCGAAATTATAAAATTTATAAAAAGAAAATTGAGGCTGAATTTGAGTTTATTGAATTACAGAATAATGAGAAACTGTTACTTACAGTAGTGTAATCAAGACAGTCACACATTCTGAGAATTGAGAGCCTAAAACATTTAAAATAGAGAATCTGAAATGTTTTTTTTCTCACCGAAATTTACTCACTCTGAAGTATAAACCTATTGCTAAAATATGGTTTCGCTTGGTTAAAAAGATGCAAGTAGAAGTTTTTTGAAAAATGAAAAATGAATTTCTATCAATATACAGATAAAATAATAACAACAAACACAAATATTGAAATTGAAGCCTTCCGCATAGTTTTTATTTCATAAAAATTCAAAATCTAAATTTTATCAATATCTTTTTCAACAAATAACATAGTATTAACGTAGTTTTCCCAATATTAGTATGCCACTAATGGATAAAAAATTTGACGGAAAGAGTGAAATAATATTTCATTGACTGTAACTATCAACAAATCTATTTATCTATATGTTCATCTCTCTTTAATGATTTTAGAATATGATTACTTTATTGTTGAGAATAATAATCAAAATATCAATGATTAAAATCTTCTATTCAGAATATATTAGTTAAAAATTAATAACTGCTCATTGGTATAACGTAAGTTATTCGTGCAGTTAATTTATATGAATAATAATATAAATAATTAATCTGCTGTGAATAAAATGGCCTATACTTATATTGAATGCTAACTAACTCCAAAGAAAATTCGTAAAAATAATAATGGTTTGTGGAAAACAATGCCCCAAAATTTTAAAATAAAATATATCATAAATTAAATAACTTTTTATATCAAAATGCATCATTTGGAATAAAATTTTCTTAATATTTTGACACCTTGAAGGATACACTCGTTACATTATATTTTTTTGTTTTTATACAATTAAAATTAATTTGCATATTCTGCCATAATTTTAAGAATTTTCTAAGAGCATCGAACACTCTTTGCTTAACAATTATACAGCCTGTATTTTATTTTAATGGTATGTTAAAATTAAATAATTTTTTTTATATTAATTATATAAAAAATTATAAATTTTTATACCTGTAAACATATTTTATAATGTATATTAAAATTAAATAAGAAAAAGGGAAAAGTATATGTGAAATATACATTATGTATTCAATCAATATTTAACAAATTTTACGATACTTTTTAAAGTATTTGATTTTATGAGAGGGAATAAGATAAAAAATTAATGTAATATCACTGCTTTTTATTTCCTTGTGAGTAAAATAGCGAATTTTATTATTTTTCCGATTTCCAAAACTAAGAGATAAGAGATTTATTTAAGATGAAGAGTTGATTCTATAACTCCCAAATATATATGTAAATATGTAAATAAATAAGTATATATATATATATATATATATATATATATATATATATATATATATATATATATATATATATATATATATATATATATATATATATATATATATATATATATATGTTGGTAGCAAAGCATAATAATTATTAATTTCATTGTATTATAAGTTAACTTTTAAATAATAAGTTAAACATTGCAATATTTTATAGATACATAGAAATGTACATATTTAATAGGAAAGTGTTGCAAGTCAAGCAGAATTAAAAACAGGATGAATTTGAATACTTCTTTACGTCCTGCTTAACATTTTATTTATAACTGATGGATTTCAACTTTATAATATATATATATATATATATATATATAAATTTTTACTACTACTAGATATTTATAAATGGTAAGCAATTAAGAAAATGTTTAAATTTTGAAAATTTGCATATACTAATATATTTTATATCAGAACGCATCAATACAAATACGAAAATGTAAGATTTAATAAAATATATGTATACACACGTATAGCTTTGGTAGTTAAAGGCGTTGGGTATAAAAAGCATTTGAACTTGCTACAGTTAGACTCAATTTAATATTCAGTAATTTAGTGCAAATTTATATTAATAGTATCCTTTTTTTCATATTTTGAAAAAAAAAAACATTTTATGATCACGAACACAAAAAATTTAATCTGAAAATATGTGCAAAATACAAACGTTTATCTTTCTGGCATTGTAATTTAAACTAGACTTTTACCATTTTTAATAATTTTGTACAGAAAGACACATTTTTCATTGGAAATAATAGGTATTAATTGTAATATTTACTATATTTATCGTAAAATAAATAATTATTATTTAACAATGCTTAGTGATTCCAAAATAATAAAAAAAAATATCCAATTGCCTTTTGCTTAAGTTAATTTATTAAAAAAAAGATATTACCTGTTACTTAGTATTTGATATACATTTAAAATATTTTGATTTTTAATTTTTATTCAAAGCTTATGTTTTGTTTTAAATATATTGATTAATTTTACTCAGAAAAAATTTCATAAGAAATATTTTTATGATTTCCTATGAAATTTCTGCAATTATTGTAATCTTTACCACTGCAAATAAGATACAAATAAGTCATAGTCTAAATCTTTTTGAGAAAAATACACTGAAACAGCTAAAACGTTGTGTTTGAGCAAAAATATACAGTAACTATATTTAGAATGACTTTAAAATAAGACTTTCATTTATATATCAACTTTCATTTATTTTGCCTTGTCGAAATGAGAAAATGTGTGTGTGTTTTTTTTACTTGTTGAAAGAATGTCTCTTCCCAATTGTGGGATATGCCAAATAACTTTACAGTCAGAAAAGAAACCATCGAACCAAGAAGATTAGCTTGTCTCATGTGATCAAACATACTATGTTTTCAAGTCTTCTATTTCTGTGTCGGAATAAAAAAGAATCGTAAAAATAATGTCAAAGAGCTCCATCCCCGCACTCGTTACGATGTATTATTTTCTTAGCTATTCTTTTCGCGTTTTAAGAAAAGTCACTACTCAAGTCACGTGACATACCGTCGAAAACTTTCAACAGTATGTAAAAAAAAGTTGTGGTGTGCTCTTCTGTTTCTGCTTACTTCGAAGATAAAAAAAACTTTTTTCTGGAAATGTCCCTTTCAGTTTTAAGGGAGAAAAGATGAATGATATATTTTTATTTAAAATATTAAGATAATATTTTAGCCTAGAATGCTGAGATTTTAAAACAAAGTAAATATTTCAAGCCTAAAATATGGTAATTTATATGAATAATGCAAAGAATTTGTTTTATAAAATATTTTTAAATGAAAATAAGGTTGAAATATTGGAACAAAAATATATAATCAATGTTTTCAGTTTTTAATTCGGGGAAATGCACATAATATAATTTTTTTCCTAAATTCGCATAATTTGTTAGAAAACAATTCAGTAAAAGAGTACAAAAAAATAATAAAATACTTCATTAATATTTTAACTACAACATAAACTTAATTATTCTTAGTAATATAATTATCAATAATTATTTATTTCAAGAACATAATGTGCCAAAATGTTTCTTTTAAATTTAAGCACGTAAAATGTCTTACGTATAGCAAGTATGGGTTATAAAACTAATGTAAACCAATATTTTATCATGATGGATTATTTAAAAGCATGTGAGGATGTTTTAAAAGTTGAGTTGAAGCATTGGGATTTCCTCAAAGCCAATTTATTCTTTTAACTATTGTAATGAAAAATATATTTAAAATTAATTCAAAAACGTATGCATTTGAAACTAGTCTCAACCACATGATATTGCAATTTTTATTAATATTTAATATCAGATAAAAATCGAATGTTTAATGCTAAATGAATCTGAAAAATACTGATACACATTTCATCCAAGAAGATTAGAAGTTAAGTATTGACATCACAAGATATATATGTTTGTAAAAGCAATTACTCTTTCTTTCTTTTCGTTAAATTTTTCATAAATTCATGTAAAAAATAAATCATAATATCTTCGTACCTTTATGTTAATTTTAAACCAATATTTCTACGTGATTTGCGTCACTAGTTCCGTTATCGACAAAATTTATTGAGTTAATTTTTCCGTGTATTTACATTGTTTATGTAAATAGAATAAAAATGGAATCCTATAAAATATTTTCTAAGAGATATTTTGTTAAGACTTGCATTAAATGGAAGACTTGGTTAACATCTTTGATATGTTAAGTCATGTAATGTTGACAATTATCTTACAAAAAATTAAGAAATACTTATTTTTCATTTGTTTTTTATTAGTTGTTTATTTGTTTTTCATCGGTTGAAAACAAGTGTAAATGAAATTGGTTCATAAAATGTTTTATAAGTTTTATAAATATTAATTAAAACATTTGAATTAATAAAATTTCATTAACGTGTTTAAACTATTATTAGAAAATCAACAAAAATACATATTTCTCAATAATTTTCGATACAACTTTTTTGAACCCGAATAGCAAAGACTGTCTATGTCTGTCACAAATGTTATTTTAAAAAAGACTTAGTCATATCTTAAGTGCTCTAAAATACTTCGAAGATTAAAAAAATTATTATAAAAGGTATGTTAATACTTCTTTCATATGTTAATGACAAAGTTTTTGAATACTTAGATATATCAACCAAATATCTATAAATTAAAATTTATTGCATAGATTTCAGTTTTATATGTGTAAAAAATAAACACTCGTATTAATTTTAAAGATTTATTTTTTCCTATTCTCTTAAATAAATAAAATAAAAAATATATAGTAGAACAACATCCATATATTGATCGTACTTATTTATTATTTCTTAGGCATTTTAACAAAGTTTACTTATTAATTTAAAAAGAAAATAACTTACCTATTATTTGCCTAATAAGAATTTTTATACATTGTCAGTATTGACTTTTTAAAATAAATTTATACATTTTAATTTTTATTCCATATTTTTAGTTTCATTTAAATTTAAGTATGACCTTTATAGTTAAAGCAAAGTTGAGCATCAAATAATTGACTTTATAAACATTGATGAACGTTTCACCATGCTAGTACAAAAGATTGGGAAATATTTTAAAAGTTCCCGTCAAATAAGAACGGAAAACTATTTTAATTTTTTATAAATTAACTGTTTGGTTGGCAAGAAAGTAATTTCAGTTTGCACCAGTATATAGGGTTATGTTTGTTTTCTTATTCTTTTGTCAATGTTAGAATTTTTTTCTTTTGAGGTTTGTTATTCGATACCTCTAGATGTTCTATAGGAAATGAATTAAGAAAGAGTAATTTAATTTAAAATTGCCAGTTTACGTTCAGTTTTAAGCACGATTGTGCTTAAAACTGAATTCAAAATATATAACATTTTTGTATTTAACATTTTTGACACCTTTTACATTAGTTTATTTTTATAAATGGAAGAAAGCAGCTGAAGCCCATTAATAGCTATGTGAAGTTCATGATGATCCGTGTTTAAGAGAATGCACGTGACTATTTCCTTAGAAAAATAAATCTGGATATTTCTCATTGAAAGATGACCAAAGACAGACCAAATCTCATTGAACTTCTAAAGTTGATGATAAGAAAAATTGGAAGCTATAATTGAATCGAATCGCCATACAATTGTGTGATAGTTTGAAAAAACAATTGAATGAGAAACAATGGAAACCCATATGTGGCATCTTGAACTTGTTAAAAAGCTCAATATTTAAGTTCCACACGAATTAAAACTAATTCCCCTGACTCAACGAATTAATATTTGTGATATACATTGAGAACTTAAGGAAATCTACTTATGATTTTTAAATGAATTACCACTAGTGAGAAAAAATAGTTAGTCTACAATAAAGCTATCGAAAGAGATCTTGGTCCGGGCATGATGAACAAGAACAAGCTATATCAAATGATGAGTCGCAGAAGAATCATGCTGCTAATTGGATATGATTACAAAAGTGTTATATATTTTGATCTACTTTTATACAACCGCAACATCAACTCAGAAGTTTACTGGAAATAAATTGCTATCATTGAGGAAGTTATCAAAGAAAAAAGGCACAAAAGGCAAATCACAAAGCAATCGTCTTCCATAAATACAATGCAAGGCCTTACGTATCTATAGCCACATGTACGTGCCTTGTATCACCGGCTTATCATTTTTTAAACTTATAAAACAATGTGCACTTCGTTGTGTATCTTGCTGTTAAATACCAGAAATTCTATGAACACGAAATCATGAAGCCACCAGAAATATGACAGAATATTAGAATGGAAGATTTTTCACTGATTAAAATTAATTTTATTTGCTTAGAAAAATTTGAGCTAGTTTTAGCACTTAATATCCGAATTTATTTTCTTGACCTCCTAGCATTATTACACTTACTTCATTGCACAGATTATAATTAGATTATTGGGATATGGTAAGTTGTAACGAAATTCCTAAATTTAACATTCAATCAGTTAAACGTTATTTTGAAGATATACAGAATTGTTTTCTGAAGATTACTCTGTAAAGATATAATTTTTAATTGCTTTGGAAAACTTTATCTGTCATATTTTTTCCAAACTAATATGCGTCGCAGTAAATTATTTGCATGTACATGTAAAATGATTTAGTTATTTTGGAGAAAGTTAATACCTTGTACTTGTGTTTTATAATATATTAAAAATTAACCCATATGGATTTAGTTTCTGTTACAACAAATTTAATAATTTATTAAAAATTGTTAAGTCCTAATTTTTTCCAATATTTGCCAAACATTTTTCAGTAAAAATCTATTCAATTCGTGTATGTACAAAAAATTAGTTTAAAGCTAAGAAACATGGTTTTATAGTCCAATAATAAACAACAGAATGTACATAGATGGCTCACTTTTAGTGATGGATGTTAATAATTTAGTACTGTGAATTTATTTTTAATTATTTAGATCACATTCAAATTTCTTACATTCACAAATTTTAAATTCAGGGTGTTTGTATCATGCTACTGATATACTGTTGTGGGAAAATAACTTTAAATCATTCTTCCATTTTTTAGTGAGTTTTAATAATTTTGAATACATAACATCGTGTCATAACAAATGAATGAGCTATAATAGGGCAGAAATCATTGAACAAGTTTAAGATTCAGATTATTTTTTTTCAAATACTATGTTCAAAATGAAACAATTTTACTTCTGAAACAATACACAAAGCTACATTGCTACACAAATGCAAGTACAAGAAAAAACAAACAGCTAAAAAGGTTATCGGCCAATTATGTTCAAATGCAACTCGCTTACAATTCTTTGAAATCTGAGTGGGAAAATTAAAAATTAAACTACAAAAACGAATAAAAAGCCCACTCTATTGTTTTTATACTTTTAACTCAATAGATAAGACATAATTTTAAAATAAGAGTTAAAAAACGATCCACAGGAATAATGTTTTTTAAGTAAAACTAATTAGTAATTAGGATAATAATATTATTATATATTTTTATGATATTAAATATATATAAAATAAAATACGTGTGAAGGTGTAAAATTAAAAATATTAGAAAGAATAACAAAAAGTTTTGTGTTTACTTATTTATTTTTTTTTTCATCTAATTATGTGTGAAGATGATAAACATGATGTCTTTGGCATAAATCGAACTTTTTAAATGGTAAATTTAATGAAGGTATTGTGTTGAATGTCTTTTCACTAATTTTAATTTTTTATGGTGCTGCAAATTTTTTTTCTATTTTAAAGTGTTTCATATTGAACAATCAATCAAAACCTTTATTATTTTACACATATTTTACTTTATAAATGAAATTTATAATAGGGATATAGATTTTATAATATCTTACAACCTCTAAATTAGACCCAACGCGTTCATATTAACTTATAAATACTTTACTAACAGTGAATAAACTTCAGATAACTTAATATCAAATACCTACAGTAATTTTGTTTAGTACTTTTGTGTGTTTATTTCATGAAATATTTAATTATTTTTAATTGAAAAATTGATTGTATGATTTTATTAATACTTACAAAAACAAACTTGTAATGAGTTCATTCTCTTTTAAAATTTATGATATTTTATGATAATTTTTATTCATCTTTAAATCCCGTAAATCAATTACATCATCTGTGAGCGATGCTTCTGCTCATATCTGTAAATTATGTAAAACGGCTCAATATATTTTTCTTTTTCTTAAGATTGATTCTTTGCAAAAGTTTTATGCCTGTAAATTATGTAAAACGGCTCAATATATGTTTCTTTTTATTGCGATTGATTCTTTGCAAATGTTTTACGCCTCCAATTTACGTCATAAATATACATATGTATAAATGTATACATATGTATACATATTATTTACTGATTAGTTAGAAATAAATTAACATATTCTTTAAATTCCAATAATTAGAAATATACCTGTCTTAAAGCAATGTTCAAAACGTTATTAATGCAGATATAAAAAGATATATCTTTGAGTCTGGTGCTTCTATTAGATAAACATGATATTTCCTTTTGTCTACAGTTAGAATTTGGTTAATATAGTACTGATCATTACATTTTATCAAATAAAAAGTTTAAAACTTGATTAACCTCTATTTTATATATAACTTATATATCATGTATTATTACACAAGTCAAAACACTCTGCAAATCAAGATGCAATGCAAAGAAAAATGAGTTAACCTGAAAGTGTATTTTATTTACTTTGATATAGAGAATTTTGCTGCCTCTTACAGTGAGAAAAAACAGATCTTCATGAAAAAATAGAACAGAAACATTAAGAGTAGATAAAATCTAGTTAAAAATACAAACAAATATTTTTCCAGTCTTATACATTTATACTTGCTTTAATATCTAAACTTTTGTATATATATTCTATATGTATTCTAGTATTTATAAGCTGACAGTGACAAAATAAATACGTATTTAAAAATAAGCAGGTTATGGGTTTTAATTTTTAATTCTGAGTTACTTTATTATGTATAATATTTACCGTTATTAAAAAATGATTTCTCATTTTGAATTACCTTATTCTGTATAATATTTACCGTTTTTAAAAAATGATTTTTTTAAATCTAAATAGGGACAATTTTTAAACACTTGAAATGTAAGTTATTATATTATTTTTATTTTAATAGATATTTTTTTTAGTTTTTAAAGGATGAGTTTTAAAATTTTAATTCTAATGTGAAAATAATTTTTAAGGGAAACTGTAAACGACACATTTTTTACAAATATGTATTTAGCTAAGATATAGTACATAGTTTCATAAAATTATTTGAAAAAATGCTACTTAAATATATATATATATATATATATATATATATATATATATATATATATATATATATATATATATATATATATATATATATATATATATATATATATATATATATATATATATATATATATATATATATATATATATATATATATATATATATATATATATATATATATATATATATATATATATATATATATATATATATATTATTTACTGTATTATCATAATTATCGCATCGCAAATGAAAAATAAAATTAAATATTTTTCCTTTTTAAATATTGAAGTAAAATTAAATATTAAAAAAAATTTTTTTTTTTTTTAAATATTTCCTTTTTAAATATTTTTTTCCTTTTTTAAATATTGAAGTTATTATGAAATAAGTAAGCAAATCTAAGAAAACTTTTGTTTAAAATATTATATAAAACTGTATGCTTATTACCAATTAAAATTGCCATATCTATTATAAGGTATCGAAAATGTAGACACATGTGGCACATTTGACCCAAATCTCAGGGATACATTTTATTCCCAATATATATGATATTTTGAACACTCAAATAATCTTATTTTAATAATTTTATCAAAGCATTCCAATGAAAAATTAAAAAAATATTTTCCTGAAGAATGTGTTATTATTCTTGAAGTTAATAGTGAAGATAAATATATGTAAAAAAAATATTGGGTAAATCCCAGTATACTGAGCACGTTTGGCGCAATTTTCAAAAGTGCCACCATTGTTGAAATCCTTGTAATTTATAACCCTAAACATATGTGAATATTTCATAATTAAACGAATTGTGAATCAAAGAATTAATTGTAATCCATAAGCAAACAATTCGAATCGTAATGTCTCCAAATCCATCGCGTTATGGATACTATGATTAAGCCAAATTATTAAATATTGTTGATTTCCGGATTTAAGTCAATGAGTTTCTTTAATAGATAATGAACCTTGCTATTTCCATATGTCTAATTTAAAATTAGAATCTACTAATTAGGTGAAAGCAGTTGGGTGTGAATCTTAGTGATTTACAATCAGAGACCAAGCAGATGTCAAACATTTGGATCTGCTAATTCCAAATGTTTAATTTATTTGGTGGACCTATAAAGTACACATTTTTAAACATATTTCAGTCATCATTAAGGTAAACACTAAATCTTTGTTAAGCAGCAATTCAGAGTTAATATCTTCCCATATCATCATATAACTAGCCAGGTTATCAGAGCAATGGAAACAGAATGTTGTTATTAAACAGTAAATAATTCGATCTGATGTGCATTCCTCTAAATATCCAGATAAAGAGAAAAATCATTCTTAATAACAATCAACAATACATTTTCTTGCAATTCATCAATTATTGCTTGAGGACTGAAACTTTCAGACTGTCTAAATAAAGAAAATTGATGCCAAAGAATGAGTTTTAATCCCACGAAATCACTCCACTTATATACGATCCATATTAGTCCTGATATTGATAATAATTTCGCCATCTTCATAATGGATTTAGCATCTTAACCCATTCTTAATGTCATTGTCAATATTACTAAGACAATAATTTTGTTATTGAAAATAATATTTCATGCCCTCAAACGAATGATTATGCCTGCATGTCTTTGAAATGGAAACGTGTTTGAGACCATTGACTCATGGCTTTCTGTGTGATTCTATTTTCTTTTTGCAATAGCTTTTTCAAGAGAAGGTCAGGTTTCATTGCTTAAAAACTTCATTGAGCTTCATGAAGATTAATGGCTATTATTTAAAAAATGTGGAGGTTATCAAGGACCAATGACTTTAAATCAAATTTTAGTTTTAACTCATATCAGTTAAGTGCTTTCAAGCAATGGAAGGGTCTACTTGAAGTAAGGAAGAGGCAAAGGAAGTACTATTATAGACAATGATAAATTAGGTGAAATATAAGCCTACCCCACAATCAAATGAACTTTCATTTTATTTGTGAAAATATGTCTACCAATATTCATTATAAAGAGAAATAGTGGAGAATAAAAAATACTAGAAATAGGGAAAGTGACTAGTGAATAAAAATGCAAAAATTAATTTAGCATTTGTAAATTTTAAAAAAATATAATAGGAAGTAATTATTGCTTACAAAATCCTTACCAATATAAAAAATTTAAACTTAAATTTGACTTAGCGATATTACTAATAAAGTACATTTTCTTAGCTCATAATTAATTTTTATACAGAATTTGTATATTTTTATTTTTGCATATGGATCACTTATATTTATTACTTAAATTCAATTAATAAATACAAGCATTATATCTTGAAAAGCAAAAACAATACACATGTGAAGAAAATAATGGGAATCAAAATTTTCGAAAAAGATAAAGAAAAACTAGACTCGTCGAACATTGACATATGTCTTCTTCAAAGAAAGAAATTTTGGTTTTAATATAAGGGAATCCAGACAGAAAATCTAGTATAAAATCAAGAGGATAGCCACTTGACCTAGATGAACATTTATCATTCAATATTCTTAAATTCAATTTTAAATTTCTTATATTACGAATATCAAATTGGTTGTCGTTTTCTGGTCATTATATGTGTACTAATTCAACCAGGGTCTAGTGATCTTTGGGTAGAATTTGAGATGAACTAAATGTGAAACAATTTACCAAAGGTAAACATCAAATTTTAAACTGAAGGAATTTCATTTTACGGTATTTGTCTTTTTACTGTTCAAGAATTTTTCAAAATTAAATCTTTTTATTTTGCATTGTCATAAATATTTTGTGAAACAATATATATTATTTAAATTAATACTCTGCTTAATTATATAATATAAATAAAAAATCTTACCAAAAATATTTTTAAATTCAATTGCGACTGTATCACATTGTTTTTGCTGCGCACATAATCTTCTCATATTCTTAAAAATAAATAAATAGCCTTAAAATAACAGACTTTATAAAAAAAAAGTCATAAAAATGCAGCACCTTATATGAAAATTTTAAATGGTAAAATTATTGATGTAGAATAAATTATTCAGTGTATACATTTAAAGGAAATAAAATGTATTTGATATGCTTTATTAAATAGAATTTATGAGCGCTTTTTAACAGGAAAATGCTATGCATTATAGATTATAAATATACTTCATGGAAAAACTTAAAGAATATTATTTTTTACTTTAGTTTTGTTATCATTAAATTTTTTAAACCCATACACATTTAAGTAAAATCATTATTGATTAAAATATTAGTAAATACAATAGACATTTAGATTTTATAAAAGATCTTTTCACAATAGTGAAATTCAAAATTTTAAAATTAATATATCTAGAATTTTGAATACGATATGAATAAAAATGCATTAGAAAAGTTTATTACAAAATATGAACATCATTATAATACCGAGCAATACATATGGTATTTTCTTCTAAATGATAAAGAACATTCTTATATTTTTAATAAAATATCAGATACAGTTAAAAAAGTATTTCTGATTTGTATTAAAGAAATGAAACTATACAACTTACAAAATGGCCTCAGTGAAAAATAACACAGCCACGCAATAAACAATATAAAAGTCGTCTTCAATTTATCTAACCATAGTGCATGGTGTGCATCCTTTTTTCTTTTACATTTTGAAGTAAGAAGCTTAAAAAAATCTTTCTTATGGCCTAGTCATTTTACTCGCCTGAGAAATGAAAGTTGAATGTAAGATACTTTTCTTTGAAAAAGTTTCAAAATTGTGTTTCAAAAGAATGAAACCGAAATTTCTGAAATACTTAGAGAAAATAAAAAATAAGGTACAAAAAGAATTTTATAAATATTCCAAGGGAATTATACATTCTTAACTCTTAAAAGTTGTTTTTGAAATTTTAAAATCATATTTTCCATTGATACTTTTACGAAAACACTTGAAAGAAAATATTATATATGCATTTACACTGTCAAATATAAGTAAATAAATCTAGCTGACTGCATTTAACAAGATTATTGAAAACTATTATATAAGTACATATTTGGAAAAGCAAACAAATTATGTGAGAAAAGAGTACTAATTCTATTTCATTTCTTAGTATGAAACTTAATGTATTTATATCTAACACTTTATCGAAATAAATAAATACGGTGTGACGAAAGTATAACACATACACTTTCAGTTTTGTTATTTTTTTAACAAATTCCATGAATTACCATTTTTGTATTATATTTAAACAACTATTGTGAAAATAATTGCAAATTTTGCTTCAAACATATTTATTTTTAAATATCAAAGTGCAAAAATACTTTGTATTTATTTTTATATTGATATATTTGGTAATCTATAAAATCAAGGCTAGCTTGTAAAATTGTAGAAAAAATATTACTTAGATAAACTACATACTTCAATCATTTGTCCAATTTAATAAAGCAATATCCTTTTATCAAATAAAAGTCCTCTTTCATCCATAAATTATTATTTTATTATATTTAAAAAAGTATTTTCTCTTAGTAAGAATTTTTCGTATTTCATTTAGTTTTGAGATTGTCATGGCATCTGTAAATGTACATCATTTCAATTCGAGAATCCTCAAAAACCAAACTGTTACAAATATATTTATAAGAACAAAGATATTTTTTTCAGTTTCTTTCTCAATGATTTTGTTTTTATATTGTTGTTTCCATGATCAAAACAAAAGGATGAAAGCAGCATTGTAAAATTTACTCATAACATTTAGCTTAAATAAAGGGAAACGTTTAATTCAATAAAAAGTATTATCAAGTACAATAACATCTCTAAAACGCAAATTTGCTGAAATATTTATGAAAAACTATTTGGAATATAAAAAATAAGTAATAATAAAATTGGAAAAAAAATCTACAAACACTATCTACTTATAACTATGTATATATATATATGTTTTTTGATAAGACAATTACTCAATTTATTCATACACAACAGTGAGTAAGAAATCTACAGTTATAGCTAAAAAGTGTTTTCTTCACACTGATTGGGGAAGACACAAGCCATTTCCCCTATTATGGATGGTTGCTTAACTCCTTAGTGAGGTGGTTCAACTCAGGATTCACGTCTGAACAACAGTCAAGCTGTTCACCCCATTTTGAACACATCAGTATACAGCAAACATAGAAGCATGTCAAGTGATATTGTCATGGTTAAAGTAACAATGATCCAATTTTGGAAATTCAAACTTCAAAGGAAGCTGATATACATAGGACAGAAGAGTAAGAGTCTACATTGAGTCTATAATGGATTGACATCATACCTCAAAGTTCATACCAGAACATCCAGTAACTCTAATACCACCTCCACTCAACTTAACAAAAAGTCCAATGAATTCTGGCAAAAACCTTCTCCCAGAATATGCAACACCCATTTTCTGCCATTGGGGAGAGAGAGTTTAAACCTTTTTTTCACACACCACAGAATCTTTTTCCATACATATATGCTACAATATCGACGTGTTTTTGTGAATTACATTAACTGATCACATTAGTTAAATATTTTAATCAACCCCCCCCCCCTCATGAGTAATACGATTCTAAGAATCCTGAGTCTGCTGCGTTTAATCACCTTTGACTTTGATGCATTAAATAAAAGGACCTCTTTTGGTTTTGGAATTCTTATCACTCTAGATATGTCACTTAAGTAGGGACTACATTTTTGACAGTCGAAAATTACATTCTTATCGAAGTCAGGTAACTATCAATTCCATGACTAATTGCATACGACTGTTGTCAATATTCTTTCTTACGCAATATTTAAGTACAAAATTTCTTGTATCGGAACGTCAGATATCCTCGTTTGTATGCGTGTTCAAATAATTAGAGTTGCACAGTACATAAGCAATTTCTTAATTTTGAAGAAAATGAAATTAATACAATAATAAACCAGCTAATTTTTAAGGCCAAAATCATATTTTGCTAGAACTATTTACTAACTATGAGAATGCTTTCACAAATTAATTAACTTCATAGCATACAGTAAGGCAATGAAGGAAATATATTTTTTGAAAGCATGATAAGAAATACTCGCCTATTATTAACACGCCAAAATTCATATTACATAGAATTGCTATCACAGAAAGGAATTGATTTGAAGAATTTACTGCTTCATGAATAGTTTACTTAAAATTCATTTCATAACTTGAAACAATTTTTTTGTAAATATTTCAATGCAACAATATAAGAATTTTAAAATACAAAATGATTTAACTACAAATCATAAAATAAAAAATTGGCAAAACTTACGTTTTTGCCTTTTTCAGACAATCCAGCTGAAGAAAAAAAATGAGAGTAAATTAGTAGTCATATTATATATATATATATATATATATATATATATATATATATATATATATATATATATATATATATATATATATATATATATATATATATATATATATATATATATATATATATATATATATATATATATATATATAATATTATTTATATTATATTAAGGGACGTCATCGTAACGTTTTCGCCAGAATGTTGTTGCCCTAGATTTAAGTATTATTACATTCTTTATTTACTATTTAATGTTAAAGTCAACAAAATTGAAATTTATTTAAAACTCAGATCAGTAACTTTCTTGGAAAACTAATTTGTTATGTTGAAATTCAAATAGAATATTTTTCTATATTCTCTGCTTTGTATCACGGAATTCTGTATAATGATCTTGACTCATTCGATATATTGTAATCTGTCATTTGACAATCTGATATGCACATCCGATATTAAAATATTAAAAAAGAAATAGAATATGCTTTATTTAAACCAGTCTTTAGAAGTGTTGTGAAATTTAAAAACTGATTGAAGGGTAAATTACTGAATGGAACATTGCAAATATATTGAATTGAGTTAGTTTAAAATATTGAATTTATTTATTGTAACATTTAATTATGCTTTTTTCTAGCATTACCTTAACAATGTAACTTTCCAACGTTTTTGAATAACATGAATGTTTCGTTATCCAAGTAAGAAAATAAAATAAAATGCTTAAAATATGAATAATAATAACTAAATTTCATCATGCTCACTTAAGTCTGTTATAAAAGCGATATTTTCACAACAATCAGCATTTCTAAAGATATTTAATAAATTCATTTTAATAACAATTATTTATATAATAATTGTAATTAAAATGGAAGGATTTTTAAAGTAAAATGTTAAAAAAATTATACGATATTCACATTTTTATGTTCTTCATTTTACTGTTATTTGATTAAAATAATTCTAAGCATTTGCAGATCAAATGCATCAAATAATTCGTTATTTTTTTTAGCATAACCCCTATATTCGTTATAAATGTGGCTTAAATGTTTGCAATTACTGGAACACTTAATAAAAAGAAAATTGCGACTAAATGACTCTTAAATTTCTTGTAGGCACAAAATACATAGTATGTAAAAATCCACTTCTACTTAAAAATATTTGTATATAAATACTATATTGCTTAAATCAAAATATTGTAATTTAAACTTTTCTAATATACACGCATCTCAAAAATTTCAATGTGATCGTTATATTATAACTCTAAAATTTCTTAAATTCTTTCACTTATAATTTCTGCTTAGGCCTTTCTTATTCTATGAATACGAAAGAAGCATTTTTGAACACGAAAGTTACTTATTAGTTTCTAAAAATATAAATTTTTCATGAAAAATCTTAAAACAGCATTAAAAATCAACATTTTTTTTATTTTAAAGCAATTTCAATACATTTTCTCACTCTACAGTAAACCAGAACAGTGTTACCATTTTTAATTAATAACTAAATACATACCATTTCTTTCAAAAGTATATCAGGGTGTTATAATATTATGGGAGTATATATATAGATATCTTTCCACATTATAAATATTTATGAAATTATTTGAGCACTAGCAACTATTAGACTTCAATTTCCTTGCTACTCGCATTTTTTGATAAATTCAAATAAGAGAAATATCGCAAATAAAAAAAAAATATTTTTAAGCACTGTTATAAAATGTATTTGTATTATCCATATCTTTCGAATATATGCCTTATCTAAATTATGCTAAATACTATTCATCAAGCTATTCCATATTATTATCAATGATATGAAGAGTTTTTGTATCATCAGAAAAGTATAACATTGTATGTACATATAATCTTATCACTTTGCATTAACATATGTATAAACCCGATCAGACGCAACGTATCACATTTCCTTTTTCTTATAATTGGTTGTATTTTAAAATTTCTAAACATAAGCAGAAATATATTTCTGTGTGAATATATGTACAGATCATGTATGTTTCTTGTATATCTTAATCAAGCATATCTGAGAATAAAGGTTTAAATAAAAAAGTAGTATTATGCAATTTTAGAAAAACAATGTATTCAATATGGGTTATAAGAAAACTTCAAAGTTATAAGCAAAAACACTGTTTCATAGAGAACATATCACTTAAGACATTACATTTTGCAGACCTCAGAATGGCACATTTTCATGTCATTTCAAATTTCGTGGCGCATTGCATGCTGCATTATTAATTCAATGTTATTTAAATGAGCATGTTTAATTTTTATGCAAACTTTTGAAGTACAAAATCTTTTTATCTGAAGCAAGTATACTTTCAATTCTAAATCTAGTTGTTTATTTTCTATTTAAATAAACTTTAATGCAAACTGGTAAAGGAAGTTTAGTTAAAAAGCATTGAAATTAAACAAATAAAGTATTATGATTTTATTATTTATTTTACAAATGTAAAACATTATTTTAAGCCATTAAATCACGTTCCCTCTAAAATCTTCAGACCAAGTTATCAAACTGAGAAAGCTCACTATAATGATTTAAATGTTCAAAAATCATTGATGATCTCACAGTTTGGATGACTGTAATTCTGTAGAGATGATCATGTTCAGTAAATCTTCTATATAGCACCACTGAAATCTTTCTTGGAAAATTAAGAATAATCCTCACATTTCCCAGAATCGTCCATGTCTTATTGTTTGCTCGTTGAATCATACTTTGTTTAATAATTTTTCTAAGGTTCAGGTTAATAAACTGTTTTTTTTTTTCGAATGAAAAGAACGACGGTGATTTTTACGTTGTTCAATTAAAGCTTCCTTCTTAACCAGCTTAGTAAATCAGCTTTTTCAATGTCCGTAATTTCACAACGGGCAGGGATCCATTAGAATGAAAATCTGAATGTCCATGACTTAAGCAAGGGTTTTCACTTTTAAATTCCTTCAGACATAGTTTGATTAATTAAAAAAGGATAAAAAAAATGTTCCTTTGGAATCTGATTATATGTCAGATTTTACAAAATTCTAAACACGAATCGATAGTTGTTGACTAGCAACCGCAATAACTTTGATTTATAAAATCTTATGAAACTTTATGTATTTCTTGATATAAAATATTAGCAAAAATTGTTAACACACAATGTATTTAATAACACATCATATTAATAAAACTTCCAGTTTTCTTCATATTAAAGATTACATAGTATACATAATGAAAAATATCCGATAAAATAAAATTGAGCACTCTACTATTTTTCACAGAATAAATAACTGATAGGTATATCACAATAGATAACAATAAACAGTTTTGATCAAAATACTATTAGCATTTGATATAATAAACATGAAATTATAACAATGCCATGACGATAGTTTTTTTTTTTCTGATTTAGGAAAATTTGAAATTTATAGAAATATTTAAAAAAAAAATATGTGGCTAGAATTCTCATCAGGCATATTATTGACAGATTTGTAAAATTACTTATTAACATGACATAATTATTTTGACTCAATTATTAATCTCAGTCTCAACGACATTTATTATAATCACAATAGAAATGAAAACGTTTCTACAGTGCATTGTCTCATCTTACAGAATTCTCATCAGGCATATTATTGACAGATTTGTAAAATTACTTATTAACATGACATAATTATTTTGACTCAATTATTAATCTCAGTCTCAACGACATTTATTATAATCACAATAGAAATGAAAACGTTTCTACAGTGCATTGTCTCATCTTACAGAATTCTCATCAGGCATATTATTGACAGATTTGTAAAATTACTTATTAACATGACATAATTATTTTGACTCAATTATTAATCTCAGTCTCAACGACATTTATTATAATCACAATAGAAATGGAAACGTTTCTACAGTGCATTGTATGCACAAATTATCTTCTTATTTACTTATTATAAATATTAATGCATTTTCTTTCCATGACATACTGTAGTTTTCATTTCATAATCACACAACTGTTCAACTATACATGCAGGGCATAACAAAGATCAAAATTATTCCGTTTAAGAAATTCTTAGTTTTTTATCAATTATATTTAGATTTATATGTTAAAAAATAAAATATATAACTTAAGTTAATTCAAAATTACATAAATAACTCTTATTTATAAAAAAAATTAAGTAAAATTATATATATATATATATATATATATATATATATATATATCCTGTATCATATATATATATATATATATATATATATATATATATATATGATATATATATATATATATATATATATATATATATATATATATGTATATATATATGTATATATACATATATATATATACATTTGCTTTTACATATTTATATATATACATATATATATATATATATATATATATATATATATATATATATATATATATATATATATATATATATATATATATATATATATATATATATATATATATATATATATATACATATATATATATATATATATATATATATATATATATATATATATATATATATATATATATATATATATATTTATATATATATGTATATATATATATATATATATATATATATATATATATATATATATATATATATATATATATATATATATATATATATATATATATATATATATATATATATATATATATATATATATATATATATATATAAATATATATATATATATATATATATATATATATATATATATATATATATATATATATATATATATATATATATACTCTAATTTTACATTATGAATTGTTTTTCAGTAATGTAGAATTCTTAATTTCGTAGTAAAAAAACTTACATTCATATTCATAATCCCTCACCCACGTGTTTTTTATAAACTTTTTTTTATTTTCTACTAGATATATGAAGACAAAAATCAATGTAAAATAATTTAAAGATAAATTAAACATATTTAAAAAAAGTGGTTTCAAATAAACTTTACTGTATTAAGAATTTAATAAAATTGCCAACTTAAAAAAAATGAAGCTTAAAAATAAAATGACTAATGAAATGTGTTATAAATTTTACTTTTAATAGATTCAAATAAATATTTACATTATTAGCTGAAATAAAATTATATAAATACCCCAAACCACGTTTAAAATTTAAAAAAATACATAATTCTTCGATATGAACTAGAAATAATATTTCTTCTATTAGGAAAGATGTCATTTTAGCGTAGTTAGAAAGAAAGATGTGCGATAAGCAAATATTTTTATAAATAAAGCACACACACACACAATACGAGTTTTAACTATTACAAATATATATGATTAACTTGTTTGAAAAGTGGGATTTAATGTTCTGTCAATAAAAATATATACACTCTTATGTTTTGAAGTTTTCAGCATTATTATCTGAAATGTAGAAAACAAAATCATGAAGATAATGTCTTTAATTAACAATTTTTTGAGTCCAAGTTTTAACAAACTTATATTAAAAGGATTTCGCATACCTAACAATCAAACCTATTAGGAAAAAGTATTGAGTGTTTTAATTTCCTTTAACACAGTCCATTAAATTATAGATTTATTTAAAAATGCACATCTCTTCTTTAAAAAATTTCAGAATATAAAAATTATGGTCAATAGTTGAATTACAGTATCTAAAATTTATGCTTTCTAAACATTTTATTCCCGTCTATATGTGTTTCTGATTTCAAAACTTTTTCTTCTTTCTTTTCAGTGAAACTGAATTGTGTTTTTAATGCAATTTGGTTTTCTTAAAGTTCTTGGTGGTTAAAAGCATCCCATTAGCATGCAAAATTTGATAATGGACTCATTCGATTTCAATTATTTTTAAGATTTACGAAGATGAAATTTTCTTAGATAAATATTCCAGAAAGAAAATTACAAAATGTTCCTTAATATAGAATAAAGAAAATATACAGGTATGTTAAAATGATGAGTAATTCTTTTATTATTATTTATAATTGTTGGTGTTTAATGAATATCGTATCATATCAAAAAAAATAAGATTTATGATTTAATTTCTCACATATTTTACGAAATGTCACAAAATTTCAAATTATAAAATTATATTTAGTTTTGATTCTTTTAAGTAAGAAGGTAGGCATCTTATTACTTAAATTAATATATATTTATAAACGAATTGCATTTATAAATTCGCTGAAAATTAAATAGAGATAAGTATAGAAATAAATTATAATTTACTATTTTAGTAAATATTTCTTGAAAGGATTATATTTCTTTAAAAATTAAATTTACTGGGATTTATAAAATCAGCTGGTATTTTTGATAAAAAAAATCGCAAAATTACATATTTGAATTTTTTTTACGCAACTTTTAATGAATTCACATTGTTCATTTTGCAATAAATCGTGTGATTTTTAACACTGCTTTACAGTCTATCAATTTTTCTATATACGAATGTTTATTGTGTACTTTTTCTCATTCACATTCATTAAACGAATGATTTTAAACTCTACTTAAATTTCTGTATCTGTACCTTAAAAGCATTGTTTTTATCTCGACATATCATAACTTCAGTAAATGGTATGCTCATAGAATGTTATAAAACCTCAATGAGCTGCATGGTAACTCTGCATGTATTTTACCATCAATACTTGGACTTTAATATTTCTCCCTTTAAAATTTCTGATTATTATAACTTTCAAATGAATTGGAAAATTCAATTTTAGATTTATATCATCAGAAAAAAAGTCGTACATAGTTGACTAAATTCTTACAATGCGCAATGTTAAAGTAATACATTAATGAATTTGTATGACAAAAATTATATCTTTTTCAATTAATGATTTCTACAAACTTTAAAATTACTTTTCACGTGAATTTGTTTACTCTTACTTATCGTTAATTTTATATTTCATTCTTTTAATCCAAATCTCATAGTTGGTTTCTTAAGTAAATCTATTAAAATTTTATAACCGTTTTATCTTCGTAAAAAATTCATAAATCTAATTATCATTTTAGAAACTTTATTTATACATTATTTATTTAAAGCTATTAACTATAGTAAATTACGTAATTAAAGGTATACTGAATTTATGAAAAAAACTGGAAGATTTATTTACATTTTTCTGTTGTTTGCTATCATCAATATTTCTGTAACTAATACTTCGGAAATAAAATTGATTATTGAAAACAACTGAAATAAAATTGCAAATTTTCTCATAGTTGTTAAATTGAATTAAATAATTCATATCAGATAATTTTCAACGGGATGATTTAAAGACAACTTGTTTTCGTAATTCTTAAACAGTATTATTTTAATAGGGTTTAAACCCTCTAGGTGTTTGGAAAGTTAGTTTCTTTATCATAATTTGGTAGTTAGAGAAAATTTAAGTTTTAACTTGCTCATCCACCTGAACATAAAGTTGAATATCGTTTTAACTCTAGTATCCTAATTTTATCTTCCCAAGAGAAATTACGATATAGATCGTTATTTTAAAACGAAAAGGTTTTGGAATTCCACTAAGAATGCGATTTAATAATGCATGTTTCTGTGCGTGACCAAAGAATCTTTCCAGATATCATCTCTTGAGAAAGAGAATAATCTAAAATCGTACCTTAGGGGTAAAGAATTTTTCTTGAGGCGAAATATTTGGCACACGTGCAGGAGACAATATAAGCAATTAATTTTAATCACTGTATGTTCAATAATGAATTTAAACTCTCCCCATGGAAATACATTGTTCAAAAAGGAATTTTGAACTTTTGCAAAAATAAGAAGTTAGAATTAGCTTTTAATAAATGAGTTGAATTTCTTTAAATGTTTCTTTAAAAGTAATATTGTTTATCGTAAAATTGACTTGATGTAGAAACAATAAAATGCAATTTTTTATTTCTTTCATAGACATTTTTGTCGTTTGGTAAATAATTACTTTCCAGTTAGCAGAAGCAATTAACAAACTGTATTTATAATAAGGAATTTTTAAAATAATATATTTCTTCACTTGAGAAAAATCACATAAATCATATTTCAGTTATTGTAATTAATTAGTTTACTGTAGATGTTTAGTTTACATCTTTTGTATTGTGTTTAAAAATTTTAATTATAAATAAAATGAATATGAAAATATAATGAATGTGACGATTTTACTAAATACATTGAAATATCACTAAAAAGCTAAATATAATTTTATGTTTCTTTCTGTTTTTCCTTTTAATTGATTAGGTTATGTAATATAAATTAAGTACATAACTGAAACTCTTAATATATATTTCCAAAAGTTAAGTTTTATGTTTAAAAGTTTCTATAATGGACCAATTTAACCAGATGCATTGCATTAAATTTAAACCAAGAGAAAAATGTAGAACATATTATATATTTCCTTTGATTTTAATTAATATTTTTTTATAATTTTTTAATGAAATAAAATATAGTACAAGTAAAATATATAGCCTGCTAATGAGAACACTTTGAGAAGAATAGACTACGTTAACGAATACAAAACTAATAAATATTATAACAATATACATACGAAGTAGATCGTTCGCTCAAATGATGCAAATATTTTAACAAATAATTGATGGTCAGTTAATTTGTATTTAATTTACAGATTTTTAAAATCAATATACTTTACAAATACTCTATTTAAATTATATGTATTCATATTCTTCAAAATATAATGATTACTTTCATAAAACTACAAAATATAAAAGTTAGTTTTAAGCAATTTATACATGATACAAAATCCACTTTGCAATTTTTAGACTTTGTTTCTTGATATTATAAAATTTTGTTTAAATGGTAATACGGTATTAAGCAAATACGTATGCTCGTGAATATAATTATGTATATACATTCATTATATCGTTAATTATAATCAGAAATCTAGTTATGAATTAAAAACATATTTATATATGTTTATTATTGGTATAGAAATACTTCTTCTGCAAGACTTATTGTATGAAAAGTTAACTTATAAAAATTATTAAAGCAATTGCTTACTGCTAAAAATAATTAAAACAATATTAGAATTTAACAAATTTATACAAGCGTAATACATAACAACATTATATTGTGAGTGTGTTCCTTCATTCAATTCAAATAAGTGTCCAAAATCAATTTCAAAGTAAATTAATTTGTTCATTTAGATTCTTTATGATTTTATAAAGTAGCATACGTTTGGAGGTACAGTTTTGGTTGTAAGTTCATGTTTTTTTTTTTCATTAAAATTGTGTATTTGAATATATGAATCCAAAATAAAAGATCTGAATATATATTTTATATTTTGTATATTGTGTAGAATTACTTAAGTGACATTTACAGATTAGTTATTTTGCAGATGTTGTATTGGTTTTAAATTAACTTTGGCTGCTTTGCAAAATATACAGCTTTCAATATTTATCCAAATTTTAGGAAATTTTTTACACTTTACTAAGATTTTGCAAGATTTCAAAAAAAGTATCATGAGTCATTTTGAAAAGGAGGGTTTTTTGTGATCGGGATTTTTGTACAAAATATAGCAATTAATCATTAAAAATGAATAATATTATATATAATATGCATTTTAGTTACATATATGTAAGCAATTAAGTAAAAAAATGAAATAAATAATTTTCATTTTTATAAATTATTAAAAAATGTTAAATATTTAATAATTTTAATTATTAATTTTTTTCTAATAATGTAGTTAAATAATTTTTACTTTAAAGTCATATCAAAACATGAAAATGTCAAAAAGAGGAATATTACTAAAAGAAAAATAAAACTAAATTTATAAAAGCAAAATTTTATTTCCTAAAAAATATGATAATTCATTTATCAACTCATATTTATAATTTTACTACCTTTGACAATCTAACTGAATACAGAAAATAATAAATATTCAATGGTTCGTATATTATGACAGTTACTTTTTTACTTATAAGGCAGCATGCATAGATTCATATGAATATTTTGGTCTAGCATAAACGGCAAAAATTTGGAGAATTTTGATAATAGAATTCAATATTGGTGTAAGTTTTCTGCTACTGCTGGAAATTATTCTGCAGAGTTTTATTACTTTTAGAATCAGTGTTTTGCTACTGTCCAAATATACAATGGTGTGTTAACCCTTTCATAAACTATTTAGATTTTTCGATTTTTTTAAAACAAAAATGTGATTTTATAGATAGTTTAAATTTAACAAAATCATCAGCATTTTTTTTATTGACGACTTTGTCAAATCTATAACTAATTCACTTAATAGCCCTTCGTGGTGTTCTGATTAAAAAGAAAGACGCTCCGTATTGTCCTAAATTTGCATAGCCAAGACGCAGTCAGCTTGGCTTGTCCAAGTGTCATAAGCAACAATAACAACTCTATCAATCGTTATTTTACAATATTTTTTTTGTATAGAGATGTTTTACACAAAAAAGAAAATGATGCATTAATTTTTATTTACACATCCTATACGGATAATTATGAATTTATATATATATATATATATATATATATATATATATATATATATATATATATATATATATATATATATATATATATATATATATATATATATATATATATATATATATATATATATATATATATATATATATATATATATATATATATATATATATATATATATATATATATATATATATATATATATATATATATATATATATATATATATATATATATATATATATATATATATATATATATATATATATATATATATTGATATATACATATATATACATTAGAAACAATAAAAAGTAAATTATAAATCAATATTTGCTTAACTCTAACATATAAAACGTGATGAATAACGAGAATTTCTCAAATTGGATACATTAGTTATTTCAACATATCTATGTTTATTTTCTGTAATTATAATTTAATTTGATAAATAAAAAATGCTATACGTTAAGTAGTATTCGTTTTGATGAATAAAAAAGTGGACAGTAGCTATGAATAATGAATAGAGTTTAGTTTTATAACTTTTACTTATGATGTAACCAGTGCTTGGGAGAAATATCAAATTCAAAATCTTGTGTAAAAATTCTTTTTACCGTAAGATAAATTTGATTTTTTTTTTTGCTTCTTCAAATGAATGAGTATTTATTAATGGAAATTCACCAAATCAACTGAAAAAATATAGGAAGATGTATAAGAATTTAAGCGGAAACTGTATATTTAGCGAAAAAGAATTATCCTATTAAACGTTTATTAAAATCTGTTACATTTGAAGCTTAAACTGAAAATATCAAAAAATAAAAAATTAAAATTAGCATATTATTAACAGTTTGTGAAGATTTACTTACATCCAAATAGTTTTTTTTTTTTTTTTTTTTTTTTTTTTAATAAATAAATAAATAAGAACATGACAATTTGTGTTTTTTATTTATGACGTCTATCAACACTTACTCATTAATATCAAATTTTAATATTATTATTTATTATTTTTGAAATACAACTCTTCATATAATAATACATGCATTATCAATACAATTCAAAAGTTATTCTAATTTTAAATTGATGAGTGGTGATCTTTAATTTCTTAATTTACATAACTAAGAAGAATGCAAGGGTATGAAAAATCCTATACCACACGTAATTGCTTATTGCTATGCTTATTTTTTTCGCAAAATAGAAAACAATGTATTGATATTTTCACTGATTATTAAAAAACTCATAAAGAATTTTTGTACGATAAATGTAAATTTTTCCTAAAAAAACAATTGTCATGTGTGTGTGAAAAAAAAAAAGATTTTATCATTATAGACTACAGTTTAATCTGAGCAGATAAATATATTTCTCTAAAGAAATTACATTCATTCATTTCGGATGAAATAGGAAATTCAAATGCAGGGCTGTTTTGAAAAATGTTGCATGCACTTTAATAAGTTTTCCATCCTTATGAGCTTTTGTATTTCCTTTGAAGTATTGTACACTAATGATAAGATAATTCTAAATATGATCTAGGAAAAGGAGTAAATTGCTACTTTTGTGATAAAATCAAGCATATAAAGAGAAATAATATTTCCCAGTCTACTGAATATTCATTAAGTTTAGAGTAGAAACTTCGTAGAAATGAAGGATATATTTGCATAACACAAGGTATATTTAGATATATTTGCATAATATAAGAATATTTCTATGCTATGTGATACTTATTTTCTTTAAGGAAATCATTTCCAAATATACTGAATTTTTTCAAAATAATTTTGTAAATTATTCTGGCTTCGGAAGATAAATTATTTGAAAGCCGTTTGTTAAAGAGATGTTGAAACAAATATTTAATCCTTTTTCCCATAAGAAAAGAAGCATATCAGTATTTTCATACAATAATCAAAAGAAAACATTTGTTTATTTATTTCTTTTTGAATTTCGCTTCAATATACTGTTTGAATTTTTTAATTGTAAAATCAGTTATTATTTCTTACAAGATACGACAGAATATTGAAATACTATATGCGATCCTAAACTGATACAGAACAATTATTTTAGTTACATGCCTACTTATTTAAAATGATTAGGAATAGGTATATGCTTTAACAAGAAATATTCTATTTCAATTATTTTACCTGTATTTAACATTTTAATAACATATGTTTTTAGATTGGATACTCATTACTTAAAAATGGCTAGTTATTATTTAAAATAATCAAAATTTTGCATTTTTCTTTTTTATTTAAAGATGCTATTGAATCAGATAATTACACTTTTTATTATAATCATTTTTTAATATTTGTTATGGGAAAAGAAAATTTCCTTTTACAGGAATATACTTAATTAAAATACACATAGGTTTCCTTGTTTTTCCTTTGAATCATGCAAAGCCACTAACCTGCTTTAAAAATTTCTTTTATTGTAACAAGTTATGTATAGAACATTTTAGCTTTTACGTGATTTTATTTCAATATATTTCATATGCCTTATTGGTAGTTATTAATATCTCTAGTACAAAAAAATGAGTGTTTAAATTTTATATTCATTAACTTCCGAATATATTAGAATGAAAAATATTGAAATTTTTTCAGTAACCAAAAATTCAGAAATAAATATGGTAATTAATTTTGCAGTATGTTATTTAGTTCGAATTAAAGAATTTTGCGATAATATATTTTTAATATAAGAAATTTAATAGACAACAGGGATAGAATTTTACTTTCCTTGGACACATAGCTAAAACATAAGAGGCGGAAGGCTAAAATCACTTTAGACTACTTTATTAACTTAGAAAATTTTAATTTAGAAATATTTTCATATATTACATAATTGGTATTTTACTTATTTACTCCCTATTTATTATATCCCTATAAATCGCTAATAATTATTTATTTTTAATATGGAATAGAACGAATGTAAAATTCAGTATTATTTAGTGAAGAGGAATATATTCTTCGAATTCTAGACCTAAAATATCTAATTTACTTTAGAATTCATTTAAACATGACACTAAATATACGTACCTTGAATATACATAATTGCATAGCTAAATTATAATTTTGCTTTGAAAAAATGTTAAGTATTTGGGATTTTAATTAAGTTTGGTCACAAAATTTTTTTCCTTCTAGTATAATTACTTGCTAAAAATTGTGAAAATGCTTGAGTAGGATTATTATTTAACGTAATATATATTTAATTTCCTTTTTCTCTACAATTTTTGTTAAATTAATAAAATTATTATAAGCATTTATTAAATGGTTTCTATAAGCCATATATATACATGTTAAAATCTAAAATATGATTATTTTATTCACATTAATCCAAATGCTAAATATGCCAGAAAAATGTTTCCAAATATATTATATAAAATAATGCTGTGTACATTTTATAATGGTTAATAACTACATAATTTTTCCGTTCATCAATAAACTTTGATTATTTTAATAAATGTAATAAATGAAGCAAAATAATGCAAAAAATTAAAGGATTAAATTAATAGGAAAATTTGATTTGTAAAAACTACTCCATATATAAAACGTATTCAGTGATGATTTAAAAAATAATTAATATAACATGATAAGTATTTCGAAGCCTATTATAACAAGCAAATATGATTCCTTAAGTTAGACGTAATTGGATAAATTTAAAAGTATTAAAATTGATTTTATAGACATAAGCATAAATATAGCATGAAATACTTGAAATCTTACTAAGTTCAATTGTTTAACAGCATATATTTTAAAACTTATTTTAGTTAGAGTTTGACTGTTTTATACTGTCGCTGATATCTATATATATGAAAAAGGAGATGAAAAGAGTTCTGTAAAGATTAACGATTTCTGTAAGTCCTATAAGTGTCTCGCAACTTCTTCTAGGACACTTTGCAACTGACAGCACAAACATTTTTACTGACTTTATCTGGCAGGAGCTGCCGGCTGTGTCAACAATTTATCGGAAAGATGCTCTTTATAGATACCTAAATATGTCGTATTTATAGTAATACTTTATGTTATTTTTTCTATTTTTTACAATTCGTTTGGAGAAAATAAAACGCGTTCAAAAATCAGAAGAAAACTTGTTGCAGTATTTATGTTTTACTTATTTATTAATTTCAAATTGCATAATTAATATAAGTATTTATGTGTGACTTAATATTCTAATAATTGTGAATAAAATGCCATATTTTACCGATTTATAACGTTAAATTATATTTTTGTAGAAAAGATAATAATTTTTAACTATTTATCGAACCAATTAAAATGTTGTTTATCTATTTATTTTATAGGTCTTATTAAAACATTATCCATGTACAATTATGAGTAAAAACAAATTTTATTAAAATATATGTTCTGGAAGCTCTGCATTAAAAAAGAAGTGCTTAAAATTCATTAAAAGTATTTCAATTTCCAATATTTTGAATATTACTGAAACCAATGCAATCGGAAATACAGTTATAGATTTTTTGAATTATCGATGATTTTAAAAATAATTGCATTTGTTTCTTGAACGATATGTTCACTTCTTTCTCGCAAAAATAAATTATATTTTTATAATGAAAATATTTAATATAAAAAGATCTTTATTAAATTTTAATTAATATTTGAAATGTCTTTTCAAAACATATCAATTCATTTGTCATAGTAGTAGTGTATGTGCATTATAAAATGTGGAGGATATCCATATAAAATTCATTAGCTCAATGCTAATTGAAATTATTACTCGTAAGTGCTTTAATATTTTTTTAATATATAAAAATGTAGTAAAAACAGAGAATATTTTGAATAAAATGTAGGATCTGCTTTTTGTCTATTGTTTGTCTTTAATAATTACCTGAATTTTTATTATGGCGTTATAAACCAATGAAACTAATTTTTATATTTTATAGTTCAATGAGTGTGTAATAGAATTAAACTCATTTTATTGTATTCAGAATTATTCCTTTAAAACATACTTTAATTCTTCAATTTTTAATATTGATTTATTGAAAATAATCATCAAGCCACTTTATTGAATCAAAAATTAACTGCGACACTTAAACCATTTTTGGATTGTATGGCCTATTTTATAAAGGGAAGGATTTAAGTAACAGACGGATAAATGTTTCAATTCAGAACTTCATAGAAAAACACAGCTTATATAAATTATTTATTTATTGCTGAATTTTATTATCTGACGATTTAATTTTTTGTATAATAAAAGATAAAATGAATATATTACCGTGAATGGCCGAAAATGAAGAATGTCGATTTTCACCGGTGAATGTCAACGCATACCAAATACGATTGAATATTTCATTACATTTTTGTACATTGAGACCCTCACCGGTGAATGTCAATGTTCTCAGATATGCTGTGGTGGAGGTCGAGAAGAGATAAATTGAAGTCGACAAAGACGCAACTGGCTTTCTACGCCAAATGCTTTGCTTTGCAGGTAATTAATTAGCTTTGACATTCTTATGCAAAATGTAACAGTGAGATCAGCATTTTATTTTATATTTTTAGATACCCTAATTTATACTGAGTAGATACTGAAGTCACAGGCACAGACTGAGTGGATACTGAAGTCACAGACACAGACTGAGTAGATACTGAAGTCACAGACACAGACTGAGTAGATACTGAAGTCACAGACACAGACTGAGTAGATACTGAAGTCACAGACACAGACTGAGTAGATACTGAAGTCACAGACACAGACTGAGTAGATACTGAAGTCACAGACACAGACTGAGTAGATACTGAAGTCACAGACACAGACTGAGTAGATACTGAAGTCACAGACACAGACTGAGTAGATACTGAAGTCACAGACACAGACTGAGTAGATACTGAAGTCACAGACACAGACTGAGTAGATACTGAAGTCACAGACACAGACTGAGTAGATACTGAAGTCACAGACACAGACTGAGTAGATACTGAAGTCACAGACACAGACTGAGTAGATACTAAAGTCACAGACACAGACTGAGTAGATACTGAAGTCACAGACACAGACTGAGTAGATACTGAAGTCACAGACACAGACTGAGTAGATACTGAAGTCACAGAACACTGACTGAGTAGATACTGAAGTCACAGACACAGACTGAGTAGATACTGAAGTCACAGACACAGACTGAGTAGATACTGAAGTCACAGACACAGACTGAGTAGATACTGAAGTCACAGACACAGACTGAGTAGATACTGAAGTCACAGACACAGACTGAGTAGATACTGAAATCACAGACTGAGTAGATACTGAAGTCACAGACACAGACTGAGTAGATACTGAAGTCACACACACA